>JAUJYU010000012.1:0-30906 GCA_033995675.1 Nothrus silvestris
AAAAGTACTTGAGATCTGCAGTTCTGAACGGAGTGTTGACTCAGACCAAAGGCAAGGGCGCCAACGGATCCTTCAAAATAGCAAACAATAGTTCAGCCAATAAGAAGACCAGCGCTAAGAAGTCTGTCAAGAGTTCACCGAAGAAGACAAAGAAGACCACAAGCGCTGTGAAGAAGAGCGAACCCAATGTCAGCGCAGGAGATGCTCCCAAAGCCAAAGCTAAACCACAGAAGAAGGCAAAGACTTCGCCCAAAAAGAGCGCAAAGACTGCGCCAAAACCCAAATCACCGAAAGTGAAGACAACGAAAGTCGAGAAGAAGAGCAAAACTCCCAAAACAGGCAAATCTCCCAAAAAGGCAAAGACTGTGAAACCCAAACCACAGAAGAAGACCACCAAAAAGGCACCTCCGCCTAAGAAGTCACCCAAAAAGGCTTAATTGGTTTCAATTATTTGAAACAATCCATAAAACGGCTCTTTTCAGAGCCACTCATTTTTTGACCAAAAGAGCGAACAATTATTGAAATTTTGCCAAAAATGCTCACAATTTTTAGGTGTTTTACCCGATTTCTAATACACATAAACCTCTCCGTACTATTGCGTAGATATTTATGACTTTCACTATAATTACGCCATACATAGCTCGTACTTCAGATAATAACTTTAGAATAGACTAACTTTAACCCTAATGTCATATATGAAACAACGGCTGCAGTGCTTGAGTATATATAGAGGTAAAAGCATTGTTGCGGAATACGCATTCACAGACACCACTTTTTTTAAAGTAATCATTCATTATATAAATAATTATACAATTATTGGGATCAAGCGCTACAACAATATAATACTCTATAAATACTTTCAACATTTGAAAAAAATACTTATTCGAAATCCAAACTTATTTGAGAATTTTTTTTATCTAAGAGTTTGTTTAAAAGCTATCATTTGAAAAAAACACTTAAGGATTTTTTTTCAATTTAATTAAATTTATTATTCGTTTAATTAACCAAAAGATTCAAAATGAGTGAATTGTCGTCTGATTTGAGTGACTCTTCTCTGTCGGATTCCATTTATGGAAGCAGTGGTGCAGAAGATGACAGCTTTGAGAATAAAGTGATTGATATGTCGCCCAAACGAGACTATAAGTTAGTTAAACAAGTAATCAAAAGAGGCAAAGGCTGGTCTACTCCGAAGAATGGCGAAGAAGTGAAAGTGCATTTCGTGGCAAAATTAAGCGACGGAACTGTATTCGATTCATCCCGCGATCGCAATGAAGCGTTCACTTTCACAGTCGGCAAAAAGCAAGTTATCAAAGGCTGGGATATTGGCATCAAAACTATGAGATGTGACGAAATATCAAAGTTTACATTTGCTCCAGAGTTCGCATACGGAAGTGATGGGTTACCACCTTTAGTGCTTCCAAACGAGACTATAGTGGTTGAGATCCAACTCTTCAATTGGAAAATATTTGATTTGACGAAGAAAAAAGACAAAGGAGTTTGTAAGCGAATTATCGCTGTTGGAAACGGATATCAAATGCCAAACATGGGCTCCACTTGTGATATACATATCATTGGCAGACATGAGGGCAATGTCTTCGAAGACAGAAATGTCAAATTCATTTGTGGTGAGGCTTCTGAAAGTGATGTCATCGATGGCATCGACATCGCAGTCACCAAAATGAGAAAAGGAGAGAAGAGTGAAGTGTTCGTCAAACCTCAATATGCTTTCGGTTCTTCTGGAAAAGTGGAGTTCAATATTCCTAATGACTATCAAAAAGTGGTCTATGAATTGACTTTGAATGACTTCCAGAATATTAAAGAATGGTATGAAATGATGGATAAAGAAAAGTTACAACAATCAGAGTTGGCCAAAATGAAAGGAAACCATTATTTGAAAGTATAGTTTATTATAAGTTTTATTATAACTTTTATTAAAACTTTTATTAATTTGTAAATACGATAAACTTGTTTTCGAGATTAGGATTCGAAATACAAGTTAGCTATCAATCAATACCTGAGAATTGGGAGTGTTTTGAAAAAGGATTCCAAGAAAGAGGCGGACATCCAATTTGAAAAAGAAAGAGATCGACTTCTGCTGTTTTCTTATCTCAATTTATCGATATCTTATATCAAAATTGAGAACTATTGCGATGCCATTAAGTACTGCGAATTGGCCTTAAAAAAGGATCTCAACAATGTCAAAGCACTTGAAAGACGTGGTCTTTCTTATTATGGGCTCAAATCATATAGTTTGGCGAAAACTGATTTCGAGTCAGTTCTTCAAAGCGAACCGAAGAACAAAACGGCCAACAATTATCTGCTTTTATCCAATAATGCTATTAAAGAGGAAAATCAAATCCAGAGACATATTTACAGAAAAATGTTTCCAATCAGTCAAATACAGAGTGTGTCGGGAGATATCAAGTTCGAAGAAGTGGTGGACATCAAGTTAGAGAACACACTCTTCGGTGACCCACAATCCGATAATTTGGCTCCAATTCAAAGCACATCAAATTAGTTTTATTAATACTTATTTATTTGAACTAAATTTTTGATTCAATTAGATTTCACTATACAATTAGTTTTTATGTTGATTAGCATTTGAAATTTTATTTTTATATTCAAATAAACTAAATTTTTAATGTATTCAAAACCTTAAGTATTAACTATTTCATAACAAATGCAGTTTATCTTCTCCAATGGTTTGACACTACTTTCAATCAATACTTGATTTTTAAAATTTTCAGAAATTAACTTTTAATTTATTTATTGTATACCTTGTGTTAAAGTAATTCTTTCACATTTGCTCATTAAAAAAACTACAGTAAACACTCGTTTATGTAAATTTCGAGGAGAATGAAAAAAGATTTTTTCAAGTCATTTTTGCGGCGAAATAATTGGTTTCCTTTCATTTAATTTGAAGTTTAACGAAAAAATGTTTAAATTAATTAAAATAAATTCTTTTGAATACTTAAAATGCACTTTTATTAAAGTGTTTTATAAACTTTTATAAATCTTTGAAAATCATTTTAAATAAGACTTACACTAAGATCATAGGTTATTGAATAGTAATATTAAGAAACTTCAGGTGTGTATTATCTGTTTTGGGGTTTAAAAACAAGCTTTAATTTGTATGCCTTTACACAACCAAATGTGAACACAAGTGAATTTACAAATTTCAATGTTTGTAACATTAAAGGGATTAGTAAACTGTTCGGGTATTTGAATTCCTTTACAAAACCGAGATTTTTACAATAACGAGCTTTACAAAAACGAGCATTTACTGTATTAATAAATTGCTTTTAAGCCACATCTCGATTATACGGAATGCAATACAATTCTACAAATTTTATAATTTTATTGATAACATAAAAATGAAGCAACTTTTGAAGAATTATTTCAAGTGATACCTTTCCTCAGTTACAACTTATAGGATAATTGTTGAGCTAAAAGCCATTCGGATTTGTTGAACAGAAAGCCAATACAGACTTATTTCATAATACCATCTATTTATTGGTCGTTTTGAAGCAACACATATATTATGCTAACCTCAAATATTACATAATATCAGATATTGATGAGTAGTTCTTAAGCATATCAAAAGATTGATTTTTGTGCTAACATTTTTTTAGTACGTTTGATAATAAAATATCAAATTATATAATTGGTTAAACATGAATCTAAAAGTTTTCACAATTCATTTATGATTTAAAAACTAATAATATATATACCTTGTTATGTATGTTATGTATTGCAGGAGGCATTGTATAAGTTACCGGTGCAAATGGGATATTAAAACAAATATAATATTACTGTTTATATTTTTACATCTCTTTATTATATTTTTTGCACCAATCTATTAGAATTTTAATTCATATTTAATTATATTCAAAATATGTTTTTCAAGTTGAGTAAAGTTAAGCTCAAAACGCTATCACTTAAGTAGCAATCATAGCACCAATAAATTAATTCACTTTAAGCTTTTCGTGTTTTTTTTAAATTAGTTTAATTCTAAAATTTTAATTTTATTAATTTTATTGATATAAGTGTTATGTGAATAGTGTTTTTGTAACAAACCTTTAAATAAATTAATTGCAATTTCTGGCAGGAGAATCCGAATTGCCAGATTTTGCCAACCATACCCTACCCTACCCTACCCTACCTACACCACAGGTCAGCATTATGTTGTGTTGTGTTATTTTTAAAGTCTTTAAGAGTGATATGGAATAAGAAAAAGATCGTCATTTACCAAAACTGATGATATATTTAAATAGAGCGAATAAAACTGAGTTTCACGTATTTTTTATTTTTTTCATATCTCTTATGGTTTTCGAGATATTTAATAATTTGTAAAATTCGAGTCCATAGACTCTATTATAAAATTTGAAATTTAGACCTCGCCCGGGTGAGATAACAAGATGAAAATTTTTTGACAGTCTTAGGGCTGCCTAAAGATGTTTTTGGGAAAGTTTGGTTTGGGCCACACACACACACACACACACACTACACATCCGGGCTGTAGCTGAGATGCGGTAGATAACAAACGCAGCTTAGTATGAAATATAATGAAAGGATGAGTGAAGCGGATGTGTTTCAAATTTCAAACTTTATAATAGAGTCAATGGACTCGAATTTTACAAATTATTAAATATCTCGAAAACTATAAGAGATATGAAAAAAATTAAAAAATACGTTTCACTTTCGTTTTTATTCGCTCTATTTAAATATATTGACAGTTTTGGTAAATGACTTGACTTTTTCTTATTCCATATCACTCTTTAGAAGTTATATTGATATTACAGTAGGTATTAAACACTGTCGACTAACACTACTATGAGATGACATTTTTGGTAATCGCTTACAGTTTTGTATCCAATGCTATGCTAACAAACTATAAGCGATTTTAAGTCCTTAACAAATATAAAATTTAGTTTGAATTTAGATATATTATTAAAAAATTAATGAAAGTATAAATAAAATGAAATATACAACACTTTATTAACACTAAAATATTAATTGTCTAAACAAAAATTGACCATTTTTGGGTTTTTTCGGCGTCAATATTGGGTAAAATTCGGCGTAAGCCGAAAACCGCATGCACTACATATATTCAATAAAAGGCAATTTTTGTCTACAGTTAATAAAAGTTTGGTTCAGACTTAGCTCAATGAATGGGTGACAGCTTTTGTGGCTCATTAGTGTCAGTCAACCTAAAAGTGTTGTTTATTAAAACTTTAAAACATTGGATTTATGAACTTATAGTTTATATCATAATAAGTTAGTATATATTGATCTCACATTCATATTAAATGTATTCATACATTCGTAAATGTATTGAAAGACTGCCCAACGCTTTCGTCACAAACTGTCACAAAACATGTGATCCTCAATGTTGTGCTCTTTTTTTGAAGGTCTGAATTGTTTTATCTTAAGTTGTTTTTCTTCAAATCTATCAATAATTAGATTTGATGTAAGAGTTAATTAAAGTATTTAACAAAATATCAATAATAATAATAATTAATAATAATTCAATTCTATCAAAACAATCATTCAATTCAAATAATGACAAAATATGAAAAAACTAAATGACATTTGAATTGTTTGAAACATTGCTTAATAGTAATAATAATATTAATAGATTTGTAAACACAATACAAACCAATACAAACCATACACAACACCACTGATTGCCTATCAATCGGTTCTCTTCTATTACAAGACATTGATATCAGAATACAATACAATGGTTTGAAATGGAAAATAAATTTCGAGTTCATAATGAAAATGTATGTATTATTAGTAATAGAAATTATTTGAACTATACTTGAAATGTTTTGCATTTATTTAAATAATTATAATTGAAATTGAATTTAGTTATCAAATTCAGATATATTGTTGACATCTCTGACCGCGGGCGCGATAGCGGGCGCGTTGGCCAAGACTGCGATCGCACCGCTCGATAGGACTAAAATAAATTTTCAGATACAAAACCTTCCGTTCAGTTTTAAGGATGCGTTTAATTTCTTAGTGCATTCTTACAAGAACTTCGGTTTTCTGACTCTCTGGAGAGGCAACTCTGCGACGATGGCGAGAGTGGTTCCCTATGCGGCCATTCAGTACTCAAGTCATGAACAGTTCAAACGTTTGCTCAAAGTTGAGACAAATGCTCAAAAGTATGCATTCATGCATTCATTTTATTTATAAATCTATTTATAAATCTATTTATAGATTAGAATAGAATTTATAGAATAGATTTATAAATAGATTTTTATTTATATTTAATATTTCACAGAAAGGCTAATCCGGGCAGAAGTTTCATCGCTGGCTCATTGGCTGGAGTGCTCTCAGTCTCAGCCACATATCCACTCGATTTGGCGCGAGCGAGAATGGCTGTCACTCATAAAGAGCAATACAATAGTCTGATTGCAGTCTTTCTTAAAACAGTTAAAGAGGAAAATGTGTGGACACTTTACAGAGGATTTGTGCCAACAGTTATAGGTGTTATTCCTTACGCGGGATTTAGTTTTTTTACATACGAAACGTTGAAGCGATTGCATAATGGTTTGCATCTCATAATATAGACTACATTAGTGTTCATGTTATGTAATAATAAATTATATTCTCATTTATAGAATATAGAAAAGCAGAGCCCAATCCATTGGAAAGGTTAGCATTTGGTGCAATCGCTGGTTTATTCGGTCAATCGGCGTCTTATCCTTTAGATATAGTCCGCAGACGAATGCAGACCAGACCGGGCTATAAGACAATAATCGGGACAATGAGATTAGTTCTCAAAGAAGAAGGGGTTATACATGGATTATATAAAGGACTGAGCCTTAATTGGGTTAAGGGTCCCATTGCTGTTGGAATTAGTTTTACAACATTCGATTTGGTCACTAAGTTTTTAAGAAATCTACCTTTTTATACAAAGAGATGAATTTATTTAAAATACTTCTAGTCTTATATGCTTTTTATCAGTTGTTTTTTAAAAAAGCGCTCGTTTTAAGTCAATTAAATAACTATTAAATAACTGTTATATTAGAGCTTTTGTATCCAATTTAATATCCATTTGTTGGACGACTTGTAATAACTAAACAAATCAATTATTATAACTGTGTTTTACTTTCATTTGTAAATTTACATTATATTGACTACAATTTATAGTGCAATTATGTCAACGACACCATCAATACGGCACACAATCTTATAATAAATATAAGATATCTCATTATTCATGACTACGTTTATGTGTAAAGTAAATACATATACTGTATATCATTCAATCCATTCAATGGGAAAACTTGAAAATATTTATTTATAATTAGTTTTTGTTTCTATCTTTTTTCCTCTTATAAAAAATCATTTAAATGAATAGTTAGTTATCTCAACTCATTTTTGTTTATTATATTTGAAAATATAAATTGTCATTAAATGAGATGACGTTTAATATTATCAAACAATTGACTTTTGGTGGACTTTTGGTACCAAAAGTTGAGTTTCAAAGTTAAGTTGAAAGTTCGGCCAAAATGAACTAAATCTCGTGCAACTCATTTGAAGTTTAAATTTTCATTTCAAACTTAAGATTAGGACTATCTTTGAGACGTCATCTATACTTATGGTAAAGCATCACAATTAATGGTTATAAAGAGATTGCTCAAAGACTTGCTATAAAGAGCGCACGCTTTGTATGTGACAAAACTGGAGAACCGCTTTGTATACACAGTATTGATATATTCATATACTGTACGCGTCATTCATTGCATTTGATATTATTCGCAATAGTCTATTGATATTTAATACTAAAAGCCTATGACTTGCGATTAATTGAAGGCAACTTTGTTTCTAATCTGTTTCTAATAACCACATATTCTATAAGATGTCAAACCAGTTGAGCCAAACTGAAGAAGAATTAATCAAAATCGAGCACTTCTTCGAAGAATTGACGAAACCCTCGAATTTGATTGCAATCCATAACGAAGTGACACTTTTTTGTGAACACAATTCCCATAAGAAGATCGTTCTCATAACGGTTTGCAATCATTTTTATAACAATAATAATAATTATTATAACTTATTATTATTATTATTATTATTAAATCAACTTTTATTGAATAGTCTGGAGGAACGACAGTTCCCTTAGAGTTTAATACGGTTCGATTTGTGGATAACTTTTCTGCCGGAACTCGTGGTTCCGCATCTGCGGAGTAAGTCTTCACCATTTGTTCATTTATTCAAATGTGTATAATATCTCATTTCTATAACTAATGAAAAGTTTGTCTCAACTTTTACTTAGTGTTAATTTATTGAAATAATATTTATTTAATTATTTATTTGCCTTTCATTTCTGTGATTTCATAAATTGGATAACTTTTTGGTAATTCACGAGTTTATGAGTTTATAAGTACTAAATATTTAATAAAATGCAAAAATGCAAGTTTTGCTTTAATTAACATTTGTATACTATATAGACTATAAGTTATAGTATTTAATATAAAAACATATTTCAAAGTTGAATATTTTAATGATAGCTTAATGAAGAACAAGGATATATTTGCTATCATTTTATTACTTAATCTTATACTTCATATACTCTGTTAATATTCACATCTATACTATTAATAACTTATTTCCTTATATAAAATGGTATTTAATAATCAAAGAGCGGACAATAGTTTTTTTCGTAGGGTTTTTATACTATTAAATGCTTAAAATTATAAAAACCCTAAGAAAAAACTATTGTTCGCTCTTTGTTAATAATATTCGAGTTTAAAAGATTTGATTTAATGTAAACATAATAAATACTAAAATGCAAATGAAACAAATGTAGATAATAATTGACCAAAACTTTGTAATTCAATTTTCATAATACTTTTTTATATATTAATTAATGGACATTTAAATACAGTGACATAGCCAGCTATGGGGCCCAGGGGGTCATGGCCTCTCACAGATTTTTGGCTTTTTAAATGCAAGTTTATTGGGTGTAATGTGTAATATGAATCTCTATACTAAATGCATTCGGTGACCCCTCACACCCAATTCGGAGCTATGTCACTGTTAAACTATGTCACTGTTAAAATACATATTTGAAAACATTATTTTCAAATTTACTAAACAATTGATAATTGATTTGTTGAATTGTAACTCATTTACTCTTTAGGTATTTTTTAGAGTCAGGCTATGCTGTGATCTACTTATACCGACTCAAGTCATTAGAGCCTTATGTCAGACATTTCAATGTTGTTGACTTGTTTTCGTCATTTCAAGTCGAAAACGATAATCAAATCAAAGGTATTTCTATTGAAAAGTGTTATAGATTTGAGAATAATATCATTAAATTGTAAGATTGTGTCGTTTCGCATAGTATTGCCAGAAATGACAACAAAGCTATTACCGATTTTGAAACATCAGCAAAACACTAAAAATGCATTATTGAAGATTACATTCACGACTTTGTCAGAATATTTGCATGTCTTAAAGGAAATCGCATCCATTCTTCATAATAAAGGCACAAATGCAATGCTCTATTTGGCGGCCGCGGTCTCTGACTTTTACATTCCACCCAAAGAAATGGTATTTCATTGTTATGACTACTTTTAATATAAGTTTTATTAGACTTTTAAACAGTGATGGCAATGCTCGAGCACTAAACTTAAGCTACTTTTTTGGGTTTCAACAATTTCGATAAACGTTTGAGATTTACTGAAACTAATTTTACGTATATTTGAGTTCCTGTTCCTTATCTAATCATTAGATAACATTCTGGTAGATTCTAATCTAAAAAACATTTCTATTAATGTTTTATAAATAATCAATTAAAATAGGCTTTGGCTCAGCCCTCAAATGCAATTAATCTATAAGACTTATTGTTATACTTATAATTAAAGTCAGCAAATCATATGCAGTATAATAAATATTCTATCGCCAGAGATAATGCTCTAAACTTTTATATCTATCCGAATCATTAAAAGGCCTAATTTGACAGTTGAGAAATCAATATTAAATATTTATGAGAGTTATGAAACTTCTGGGAGTTATTTTTCTGATTTAAATTAGTGTAAATGTTAATAAATAAGTTATTTTTGAATTAAAATTCTGATTATAAAAGTATTAAAGATACACATTTTTTATCGATAAAGTGTGATAGATTATTATAGATTATAGATGGTTTTGATGGTAATACTTATATTAAAATGAATCAAACTATAGAAGAAATGTCTAATTTTCAAATATTTCTCAATACTAATTGTTATGTTAAACTCATTTTTCTAATTATAAACAACTTCTAATTTACAAAAATCTAAGTTTTACGTTATAGTCAATGAAGAGTACAGTGAAAATATATATTTGTATTGAAAATCATTAAACAAAAACAAATAAATATTTAGTAAATATTTGGGCACTTTTAGTAAATATAATATGAAATATTAAAAACATTAAAAATAAATATAATTTCTCGCTTCGCTTATATTAATAACTGAGGGCTTATAAGGACAACACTTATTTAGCCACAGGTGTTGGGTTAGATTCACACTCAAAGTAATAGAAAGGTGTTTCAAATTACATTAATGTAATCAATGGACAGCTATGTATACCCCTCTCGGAATTGCTAGTCTCAGATTGAGCTCAAATTTAGTATTTATAAGTATTTTGAAGTGTAGATCAAGAATATGTAAAAAAATAAGTGTTGCTCTCAAATGGTTCTCAAGTTATTCAATTATGTTGAGACACTCAATGTTAATGCACTGTTAAAGTAAAATTTATTGTAAACAATAACTTTCCATAATCTCATTTTTAACTTCATTTTTTTCATTAAAACAACTTATGAATAACTTTTCAAAAACTAATTATAATTTTTAAAAAATAACTCCACGCAAGGCTCAAGTGCTTGTTATCACTGATTATCTTGAGATTCTTCTTCAATGATATAATCATCAGAATGTGGTTAAAGTTCGTGATATAGACCGAAGTATTGAACCACAAAATACTCATTCATTTTTTAGATTAAAATTGAAAATAACGAATTGAAATATGCTTTTAATGTTGCTATAGATATACATCCGCTCAACTAATTCACGGCAATAGGTTTTCTCGGAAAAATAGGTAACAATTTTCTATGTCTTCAATAAGTGTTTACCTTTGTTGACCACTTTGTATGTTTGTTGTCTGCAATTTTCAATTTTAGGGTTCACTACAAATGCAACCAAAGCCGTGGTTTGCAAACTATCATTAGCTCATATCAAATATATTGACATTTTTTTTATATTAGCGTTTGGGGATTTGAAGCCCTCCCTCCGTCTTTACTGATTACCTCCTATACGGATGAGCCATATTGTACTGCATTAAGTGATCCCAAACCTGTGTCCCCTAATTCACAATATGGCAGCCATTTTTGGCAGATATAGTCTCTGTCTATGTCTTCACACTTACTATTATTATTATTATTTGGAAGCAAACCATTTGACAAATAATCAATTCATACACACAATAAAGATAACCATTTTTTATAATAATTATAATTTTGAAAATATTCTATTAATCAAAATATCTGTTTAAACACCAAAAAAAATCTAAACTTTAAAAGCTATGGCTTTTGCGGAATATCAATAGACTCTCATATTTGTCGACATTTGTATAGAATTTAAATCATTTTTGAGATTATTGTCGATAATAAACAGTTCTATAAAAACAAATGTAAAATAAATGATGACAACTATTTTGAATCGATATTAATATTTAAATGCAATTAATATTGAAATAGACTATAGGCTGGCATTGATATTGATATCAACCTTAATATTAATTTTTTGAGAAGAAAATGTATTTTATATTTTCCTAATATTTATATTAAGGATTTCTTAAATACGCATTTATTTGAATTAAACATTAGATAACAAAATGTTATTTACCTTTAATTGATTTAATAGTTGAAAACAATTCAATACAAAAGCATTTGAATCAATAATAATAACGCCGAACACTTTCTTTTATTTTATATTAATTATAAATGATTTGTAAATATAGTGAGAGATGGCGTTCAACACAACACAACACAACACACCTCTATTGCAGGCAATGGTTTATTAATGAAAGCACATTATGCAGAACCGGCGCTTCAGTTAACAATACAATTAAAGTCTATTCGGTCTTAAATTCTTTACCATTTTATCCCTAATTCGAAACATAAAACTTTGATTATTATTAAAAAGTTGTTTATGGAAGAAAAGGTCAACTTTGAAAATAATTTTCGGTGCTTTCCGGAGGCGGAAAATAAAGGGGCGGGTCTGAGCTCAATAAGTTTATTGACTTGCAAATTGTTTTTGAATCTTAAAATCTTTGACCAACCTATAGATGGGTCACAACAATAGTTTTCAAATAAATGCTAATTGTATTTAATTTGCTTAAAAAGCAATTTTTGCAATTATATAAGATGTAAAAACTTTTCAACTATTGGACAATAAGTGAAAGTATTTTATCTTAAGTTTAGTTTTATTAACTTATGTAATATAAGTTATATTAATACAAATTAAATCATTCATTTATAGCGCATTTCAAATTCAAGTTTAAAATAAAGTTAGTTTTATATAACAAATTATTAAAGATATAAATAAGAAAACAAAATAATTGTTCAATTTTATTGCTAATCTACATGCGGGTATTTATATAGTTTTCATATCCGCGGCAATGGCGGGTACCCGCTCTTTATCAGCTAGGCTATCGGCCTTACAGGTACAGTACTTCCCAGCATTCAAACACTTTTAACACCTTTAAGTCTTTTTTAAAAACAATTTTATCATACATTTAATTGAAGAGCTTTTACATAATTCTTTAGATAAATAACTAAATATTTTTATCTTCATTATTAAGAAGTTTATGGCTATTTTCACACATTTTTCGAAAATATGTTGGACTTAAGTTTAACAAATTTTTAAAATATTGATTAATTTTAAAATAATAGATATTGAGTTTCCCAGTTTTGTATTATTTGTGTACTATTGGGAAAGATAAAAACGATAGGCTTTTGCATAAAAATCATATCTTTACAGATATTGAACAAATTTAATTCACAACTCATTTTCAATGAATAAAATTGTCTAATTTGGAGAATTAGAACCATTATTATTAACTGAATGATTATCTAAAGAATGCAGAGTTGAAGATAACTGAAGACTTGTGTCAATTAATTGACGGGTAATTTCTGCTAAATTATGTTCGGGTTCTGTAATAATAAGATAACAACTTCTCGATTGACACAAATTATTGCAATAGATTGAAAGAACAACATTGATGTCGTCGTCTTCATTGACTCCAAAGGAAGAATCGCCTGAAATGAGAGTTTAATAATTGAATTGTATTTGAATTGAATTGTAATTGAATTAATTAGAAATGTAATAAAATTTAATTGTAATTAAATGTAATTAATTTAAAATGTTATAAAACCTGGTAATTGTGCCCGAATGTGATGCAATACTTTAATCGCTTTTCCGAACTGTTGCGAAAAAACCAATTCTCGTAAATGCGATTCCATATCATTTATGACATTACTGTCTAATGAAGAACTGGCTTCCGGTTGAGGGGAGGATGAAGTCGATTGACGATCACTCTCAGTGTCTTCAACTGATTTCATGAGTTCGATTTTGACAGCTGTTACTTCTCTTGAGAAGTTTGTGACCTTTAATGAAGTAGTTTTTAAAAATAACTTATAATTAAGAGAAATTTGAAACAATATAATTAGTTATAATTAGTTATTAGTTATTACCAAAGAGTTATTAATAGTAGATCTCAAAATTGATACCAATTTTAAATAACTTTCAATTAAAAGCAAGAGTTGAAAATGCATTTTATAAAGACATCGACACAAATCAGTCCTCATATCGGCAATATTGCAATCAGAATGAACGTGTTCTCCCATAGACTCCAGTTTTATTAAGCTTCTGATGCTATCAAGACTTTCGAGTAAATGTTCCCTCTTTTCGTTGAATGTCTCCCAATGTTCTTGAATTTCAAGAATTCCTAATCGATGTCTTTCTAGCAATTGAGGAATGTGTCGGAAAAGCGATGGGTCAACAAAAACGAATGGAAACTCTATTTGACTCGCGATAATGTCCAACAAATTTAGAAAACGAGAAGTAATTACACGATATTGTTCTGAAGTGTGTGGCAATAGTTCACAGGATTCACGCGTTAAATGTATGACTTTCTTGAATGTTTCCTGAAATATACTCGAAAGGATTTGATACGATTGAGAAGAAGCACTTCCAGAAGTGTCGTTCATTAAAAGAGAAAAGTGAGAATTCCATTGTTCTTCAATATCGTTAGCAATACATTGGGGTTGAATAACATGCGGAGAAATACTATGAGAAGCAGAAGTGTTGCTCAAAGTGAGGTCTCCTTCACTGCCTAAGCTATGAGAAGAGCTGTGCGACAGAATACTCGGTGGTCGGTGTCGTTCAGAGTCGAGAAGAGGCAAAGCGTTGGGCAGAAACATAGAGGTGCCCTGCAATGTAATATCTCCCGACATGTCATACAAAGGCGACACACTTTCTCCCTCTTCATCTGAAGATAACTCATCCTTTCGCAGACTATTTATTGAGCCAACAGTTCTTAGAGGACTATTGATTTTGATATCATTTTCAGGAGTTTCTAAATTAGACAAAGACCTTCGTCTGACCCCCCAATTGAAATTATCCAAACTCTCCCCCTCTTGACTTTCGAGTTCGTATTCAAGAAAATCGAAATCTTTGAATAACGCGAATTCTCCGTGAGTGCCGTCTTCTAGTTTGCTGTCACCCGAGGCGTCATTATTGGTCGCAGAAATGTCTTCAGTACTGCTCGCCATAGAAGACTTGCGATCGACGACATCACTGTTTTGACTGAATATAACTGAAGGACTTTTTGGTAATCCAACGCGTTGTCCACAACTGGTTAACAATCCTATTAATCTTTCCCTTATTCTCGACTGCGAAAGCCAGGGTCGGCGCCAATTGTTATTGTTTTCATTAAATGAGTGGTTATGAGACAAACTTCGTCGGGGAGAAGATGTCGGCACTTCTTTTTCCTCCACATTCGTCTTTTCAGGATTGGGTAAATTGGATGAAGTCTCAGAACTATTACTCTTAGTTAAATATTTTCGGCCAACTATTGGTGTCTGATTCAAGTCAAACGTGAAATCCATTGTCCGTCCGGGCAGTTCTCGCTTTGCACTAAACTCTGTGTCAGCAAAAGAAGCGCCCGAAGCGATACTAATGCAATCGACAGAGTATGCATTTTGTGTCCCTGAAGTGATGTTATAGGGATGACCCATATTGTAAACGGGAGGGGCGGCTAATGTCGAAGATCGAGTCACCACAAGCTTAACCATTTTGAGGGAAAAAGGAATTTAAATTAGGAAAATGTATTAAATATTGCAAATATTATAGAACAAACTTTGAGTATCTTTAAGGAATCTTTCCATTGATTTGATTCGATATACTTTGTCGCAACTCTGAGTATATCATTATTGATAGTTGTGGTGGAAGAGAGTTCTATGTAATGAAGCATACAATGCAATATTGAGAGAATATGTGGCAAAATGATTGGCGGACCTTTCTCTGCAACCTTATATACAAAACAATACAATTGAAGTCAATTAAAGTATAAATATATGCAAAATATCCGTTAAAGACTACCTCAACCAAAAACGATACCAAATTTAGAAAAGTGTGAGAATATGCGTCGTATAGATATTTAACAACACATTTCGTCCACTGAAGATTTTCTTTGCTGAATGATCTTCGACTGTATAGCATCATAACTGTTGCCAAATTGTCGAGTTTTTTGGATTTTTCTGTACACCAAAGGGCGAAATTCTCAGCAGCCTTTCGAATAGCAAATGATGAACATTAAAACATTTGACAAATCATATGAGCTATAGTTTCATACCTGAGTACACAATGCATTTGGTTCGTCATAATTGAGTAAAAGATAAGGGAGTTGTGACATAATGTGATGCGGGAATGAATTGGCAGACTCTGACGGGTCAATCACATTAACGTCGAGTAATGGCGTCAACTTATGCAATAGATTCATAGTTGGCTCGTAAGTGATCGGAGAAGTGCATCCTTTCAGTATCAAAGCGTGAACACCAGGAAATTGATTCCATTTCATTTGCATAAAGATTTTTTCAACCTTTTCTTGACAATCACTTTTCTCTAAAGATAATTTGGATAAGACTTTGTCGAGAAGACGAAGTGCTAATAGGAATTCGTGCTCATAATCAGTCTCAAGCATAACAACTGCAATCCAGAAGAACTGTGCCAAAAGAGATGTCTTATCTTCAATAGTCATGTATTGCTGTTCGTCTAGTGTTTTCAGTGATTGCGCACTTCTCGATCTTCCGAGAGCTGTATTATTATTAAGCGATACATTTTTCAGAGTTTCGGTGTCTGTATTAGTTCGACCTCTCGTTTCTCTTACATCAGAATGTGATGAATCGATTACACCTTTTTTGATAGGATATGAGACCGAATAGGATGTACTTCTTGTGTGATTTGAGAATTGGTGTCTCATTAAAGGAGCGGATGATACAGAAAAGGGTAAACTGCTGGACACCATTGTTGATGAACTACTCGTAGAAATAGATGAAGAGTTACAGATGGGAGCACTCTTTCTGTTGCTGTTATCTTTAGTATTGAGATTCGGCGTGGATTTAAAGAATTCTCTGACTAATTCACCAAAAATTCTGGGATCCGAATCGAGAGAGTCTACGGCGGCCTCTAATGTAAGCATAAGTTCAGTGACGTATCCCTGCATGTCTTCTCCCTGTTCTGAAACGGTTTCCACTAAACGCGATAATATATCGGATAACATACGGGAGTTTATTGGTATTCTCAGAGCGCGAAATATTTGTAATGAACGTCCGGCGTAGTGTCGAGAAGAGCACGAAAGGGCTAACTGTAAAGATATTTCAGACCAACGCTCTTCAATCTTTGCCGCAGGCATTGATTCTTTAAAAACATTTAAAACATGTTCAATAAAATATGATAACTGATCAGCGCTGCGAATAGACCACACTTTTGCAGTTATGTCTTCATAATTCCAAAGTTGAATTCCTTTTTTCGACGAAACAAAATCTATCAAACATTTGATGAAAGTTTCGAGAGAATAAAGAGATTTATTGTCAGTGCTATTCATTTGTTCACTATTTTCCGAATCCTGATTACTCGACTCTTCGACACAATTGACGTCTTTTGTTGACAATAATCCAGAAAATACGGAACGATTTTTATTGCGACCTAAACTACTTTGACGTGAACTGCCGTTTGAATTAGAATTGAAATTCTTCAGATTCGGGGGATCTATAAAGTTGAACAAAGGCTTAGGAGTGCTGACCGGTGTTGTCAAACCATAACCCAATTGTTGAGTTTGATTATTGAGTAATATTCGCGCGACATTCAAGTGATCGCAATGTTTCGAAATAACAATCAATAAATTAAGAAGTAATTGTTTGCAGTGTTCGTGAACTAAAGAGCGCGTGTGATCCATACCGAGAAAGATTATATGCAGCATAAGAGGGATGTGTGGCGTCCAATCAATAGCAATGCCGTCAATAGTGATGTCAGAAATAAGCATTAGAGCTAAATTACAGCGATGAAAGCCCACAACGGGCTGACCATTATTTGGCAAGAACTCAGTCAGTGGTGCGTAATATCCTCCAAATTCCGGCATTGGTAGTGGTCTCGGCTGTGGTGTAGTTGGCTTTTGAGTGGAATCAATATCAGTGGTTCTGTTGATAAAATTGTCGCTTAAAATGAAGTCTTCATCAGTTAAGGTATTGATTCTGTCATTTTTGCAACAAATGTCAATTTTG
Organism: Nothrus silvestris; assembly: GCA_033995675.1. Taxonomy (NCBI): domain Eukaryota; kingdom Metazoa; phylum Arthropoda; class Arachnida; order Sarcoptiformes; family Nothridae; genus Nothrus; species Nothrus silvestris. The sequence goes on from JAUJYU010000012.1 coordinate 17,849, forward strand.
TTCAAATTGTCTTTCATAGACATATGGCAATTGTCATAACAACAATATCTTTCATTAATGCCTTCGGCAGCGCTATGTCTCTTAGTGTGAAGAGTGCCCGACTCACTAAAGGTGATCACAGTAGAGGTTCCGCCCTCTGAATTACCGGCAGAACAATTGACCCCATCTTCTGAATGACCGCTACCTTTTCTAATGCTCGTTATTCGGAAAAAAGGCGGCGCTTCTGTGCGTTCAGTCAAACAGTTGAGTGATTCCACAGTTTGCAACTCTGACATCAACTCATCGATAAGCCGTTCCGGTTTTGAATGCGCCAAATATAAGACAACTCTTTTAGCAAAAGGTAAAAGTTCATTAGGGGCTAAACCGGTCAAAATGAATAAATATCGTATAATTATTCTCAAATTGTTGGGCCAATAGGCACAAAGTGAAGACCAAACTTCTTCTATTTCTTTAGGAAAATTGTCTCCAAATTTGACAGTTATGTAAAACAAATTATTTAAAACCATTTCAGAAGCTTCTATTGAACCCCAGCCTTCTTTAGCAAATTCGTGATCTAAGTTCGATTCACTCGAAGCTGAATATGCGTGAAATGGATTTTGTGACGGAACCACATTCGGATCAACTAATTCTATATTACAAAGCCATGGAATTAGATATTGCAACATATTTTGGCAAACAGTAGGCTTTGCCGTTTGAAACCTATATGTAATTTCAGAGAAGACGGGCATTGTTAGCTGTGGGTGCAAATGAGCCATTCGTTTGGATATATCTAATTGAGAACAGGGATACACATTAGATAGCAATGGTTCGAAAGCATTCTTTGCTTTATTCGGTTTTTTCCTCAATTGAATTTCAGAAATATCAAAGTATTTGTTTTCCAAATCTAATGAAGTTATTTGAATAGCACTTTCGATATCATCGATTTCATCCTTGTAATGGTCGTCGTCAACATTTAGATTAAGCATTTCATTAGCCGTTGAACCAAAAAACCTATAGTCAAGAATCTGCAAGAGTTGTAACGCGACCTGATGTGTGGTCGCTCGCGGACACCCTATGTTCATAAGCGTCACATTTATAATAGCGATGTAATGATCACAAGGATATTCGCGCACTGAGAATATAGTAGCGATAGCTTTGAAACAGCCATCGGCAACATTGGTATCTTTCGTGAAACAGCAGTCGACTAACCAGTCCAACAATGAGCCGACATCTGTGTTATATTCCAATAAGAGAACAATGGTTTCTAAGCCGAGATCTCTGACACGTTCTTCTTTAGAGCTGAGCAAATGTGTTAACCATATATACAAATTGCTTTCATCGGACAGACATTGCGGATCAAAGATAGGACCACAACAGAGTACGGAAGACATTGCAGACAGTGATAGGTATTCCAATTCACTGATTGGTGGCAAATAATCAAAATAATTTTGTTGTTGTTTATAGTTTATGAAAACATAATTTCCATATTTCCCACTCCAAGAAGCGAACAAATAAAATAAGTTTCTCCTCAATTCTCTACTCAAAAGATTGGATCGGTTTTCGACGGGAAAACTCTTCACTAATCGGTGTATAAAAGAACAAAACGATTGCTTAATGTCAACAACCAATGGATTGGCGTCTTTGTCGGTTTCAATTTCCAAATAAAGACGCGCGCCGTCGATGTACTCAATGAAAGTATTGCTAAGAGAGCCGGCGTCACGATCTAAAACACAAGGACTTAAACCTAATATATTTCTGTCAGATATCAATTTCAAGAGTCTTCCGATCTGAACTCTTAGTATTTCTCTTCTTTTACGTCTTCTAAGATTTTCTTGTTTTCTATCAATGGCTTCTTTAATATAAGGAACCAATTCTTCCATAAGCTCTTTGAAAACGTATTGATTCACTTGAGATAATCCCAACACAACTGCATTACGCAAGTCGTTGTGTTCGCTTCGCAAAAGTGGTATTATTTGTTTGAAAAGACTCTGAGCACTGACTCCTCTGTTCATTGGAGACCTATTTTCAACAGATCTCTCCGAAGATAAGCTATCAGGAGAGGCACACGTCTCGTGAGGAATATATCTCATTGAAGATAAAGAGTTACTGACAATAGCGGGTGCGATGCGCGACGCGTACATTAAATAATTCTTCCAGAGCTCTAAATAGAAATCTCTTTCTGAAGACGACTTTTTGACAGTAGAAGTGGTGCCTCTCAGCAGAGCTGCAGCTCTATTATCACTGACTGGATTAGGATCCAAATGAGTAAAAAGTGTATTCAAACGATGACATATTAAAGGCCATGAGAGTGAAACAGCTGACGGACAATATTTGACCACTTCATCCATAAGAGCCATCAAACAGACAGACCAGGCGTTCATTTTACATTCGTCGAGTTGTGTTTCACTGTTTTCCGTTTTATCGGCAGAACCGCTGCCCGTCTCAGTGGCTGAGATCCAAGCGCTACCATTCCTTTCTGCCAACCAATGAAGGTCGACGTTAAAAGAGGCGGCAATAATAGTTGCCTTTTCACTGGAAGGGATATATGGAAAGCTTAGTTCTGCGATTTGGGGACACGTTCTGTCCATCACTTGAGCCACTGGTTCATCACATTCTTTAGTCGCGAGCAAAAGCTTGAATAAAATTTTCGCTTCTTTAAGAATATGAGCGGCGATTCGTCGAACTGGTTGTCGACAATAGCAAAGCATCACTAAAGCCAGTGCTTCCACGTTATGCAACACATTAGCTAAATGTTCGTTTTTGCTTAAAGTGAGCTCTTGGTGTAGCTCTTTAGTCAAATTGTTGCCACTATTAGAGCCCTGAACTGCATTTTTCCAACTCGTCAGACATTGCAATAACATTCGCAATGAATTGTCAATCAGAGTCGGAAACGTGTCATTTATTTCATGCAATAAAAAGTGGACAAACCCTTCGACCACATCTTCGCGCCAATCAGGAAAGTCAACGATCATGTTTTGCAATGATTGAAAAGCTAAGCCTTTCATTTCCTCATCCATATGAACTGTAAGTCTTGCCAACAGATCAACTAAATCTTGTTTAGACATTCCATCGGGAATAAGACGTGGAACTGCTGCCACACACGTACGAAATAAATCTATCTTCGGCTTACGTTCACCAGTAATCATATCGTCGGGTTCTTTATTTATATTCTGCACAGTTGTCATCATTAATGGTCGACCAAATTGGACGTCGAGAGCACGCAAAATATCACTAAATGTTTTCCTAACGTAAGGATAGTAGTGATTCATACCAATAGTGCGCGCCATTTCATCCGTTAACATCTTATTAAGGAATGTTTTCTTAACTCTTAATGTATTACCAGATGGAAGAACTCCTACAGTTCTTGGCATTGGAGGCTCGCCATCCTTCACATTAAAAAAATTTCATGGTTTGAATGTATTTTTATTACGAAATATTAAATTTTTCATACCTTTTGCTGAAGACTATCGGCGACCACAAGAAAGGATCGCAACCCTATACTCATTCTTTCAGGAGTTAATATGATTTTAATAGAACGGCCGACAGATAGCAAATCAAATACGATTTCTTTCATCGCAAAGTCGAGTCTTTCTTGAGCTATAAATTGAATGATTTTGACGAATATATTGAGAGGTGTGTCTCGCGGGACAACAGCTTTAGATCCTTTCGGAAATAGAGAGTTAACAATACTGTGTAACCGACTCTGAGTGGCGGTATTGCTCTCGCATTTAATTCGAATCATATAAACCCAAAGTAATCGATATAAGGATTCGAGCGCTACTCTACACATCTTCGGGTCTCTATTTTTGAGATGTGATAAACACATCGCCAAAAAGTAATGCCAATTTTGGAGGAAAAATATTTTTTGACTCACGCATAGTAGACATGTCACGAGTGGGAACAGCGCTAAACAGTGTTTCTTTTTAGTGCACAGATCAAGGGTTGGCGGATATAACCTATACAATAGAGTTGAGAACTCAATTTAATTCAATTCTTGGTCTAAAAATCTTTAGACTTACATTTCAACAAAATTCTTAAGACAGGGAACGTTCACTTCATTCTTAACACTGGCGGCCACCGGAACTAATATTTCCACAAAAAGTCCGGCCAATGCATGCTTAATGTCTTTATCTTTTACTTCTAAGAAATAAGTGGCGCATTCGTGCATGAATTGAAAGGAGGCCTCAAATTCTTCGATTGGAACCATTTTGATGCGAAAAAACTTCATTCCCATCAATAGACTGATAATACTATGTGTTGTTATAGGATTGGGCTCTTTGTTCTTCAATTCTTTGAATTCAGTCATAAATCGCTTTCTAACCGATTGAAACCTGGATTGGGCTAAGACTCCGGTCACCTCTGCGTACAAGTCGGCGATCATATTAATGTTCTGCAGATTCGGGTCATTCTGTGCGTCTTCGCGGAAGCGGAAGTGTTTGAACGCAAGGTTTTCGATATGAGTCGTCAAGTCTTCATATCCCGGATGTAATGACAACTGTTTCAAGACTTCGATGAGTACTAAACAGAATATGAACTCAACGGCCAGATCTCTCTTTTCCAGCATATAATAGTGGTCTCCCTTTTCATTGTTGTCATTATTGGTGACATTCTTTGCGGTCGCCTTTGATTGCGAGTCAGTTGAGGCCGACTTAATAGATCTCTGGTCTGCAATGGATTGCGTGGCAAATAGTTGTCTGTCATACCACGCGAAGAGCGTCCTCAGCAGTGATGGCAAGCAGTGTTCGGCCACTGAACCGAAAGCTGTTAGCAATTGGTCGAAAATAGGGTCTTCTCCGCGTTGTAATGACTTCGAGAGCGGTCTCTCAATTGGTTCGCACGAAAGAACTAAATCGATCTTCTTTTCTGCCAAAACTGTAAACTCTGCGAAAAGTGTTCTTAATATGAATTCTCCCGGTTTTATATCCGAATCAATCGATCCATTATTTATGGAACACATTCTTCTTAAGTCAATCTTTAGAAGTTAATCAATAGAAGTGTCACTCAATAGACATTGATTTACATATTATTAATGATAGACAACTCTCAACACTCGTATCAATAAATGAAATAAATGTCATCTAATATTAATATAACATATCATATGAGAACTCTTTGAGTAGTTATGTCTCACTTTTCAAATTCAAATCATTAGATATTAATAATTAAATAAATTAATAGAAATGAGTGTCACTTTAATGCAATTGAAATAAAGCTATGAGTGATAGTGTCAGTCGTATTACAAGTAGTGTTTTGATAGTGAACTGACCCCCACTCTTACTTTTATTCCCCCAAAACTTTTCATTGAACTTTTGTAAACATATTATGTGACATATTTCAGGGAAGGGGTGTTGAGAGTATCTGACGATAAGTTTAAGTTTATATGATGAGAGATCATAGCGTTACTCATACAAATATTTGGAGGGGGAGTCCGCCAAAGTCCGATTTCAGCGTAACGTTATTAATGATAACTAAGTTTAAATGTTTTAATGATTGTAATATTGATATGCGTGCCCTCTAGTGTGCAAAATATATTATTTTTGCGTTACTAATATTAATACTTAATATCCGTTTTATAAATTTGCGTTTCATTTGAATCAAACGTTTCAGTGAAGTCACAACTAATCTTAAAACACGTCAACTCATTAAAGATTTTAACAATTTTTTATATTAATGTTATTAAAGGATAAATAAATATTAAAATTATATTATATTATAGAATATGCAAATCATTTCATACATTATTAAAGTTGATATGAATTTGAACTAAAGTTAGAAAACTTTGTAAAATCTCAGACAAAGCAAAGCACTTAAAGTGCTAAACACGTTGGCGTTCGTCACGTGATGTAAGTCTTCAATACTTGTATTCATAGTCTATTAGAAAGCTATCAATGCTTTATTCCTATATTAATAGACCATTACTTTAATATAAATTATTTTTTGAAATATTAATTTTATTTATAGATTAAATATTTTTAGATTGTTTTTTATTGTATTTATAATTGAATAGAAGTTATGCCAAATTATATAAAATCATTTCAATTATTTCGAAATTATTTTAGAAATCGATTCACAAATTCTTCATTTAATAATCGCATCAAAAATGTATTTGATTTTTATGAGGACTTCATTGGCATTAAAGAAGTGCGAAAAACACAAGAAAATGTCATTAAAGTGAGTCTTAATTAGCAATTGATTTAATAAATGATATAAATATTAATAATGAATGAATAGATTGAACAATCATTTGTCGACTCGAGTAAAGCGCGACGTAATGTTCAAAATGAAATGATTGGATTACAGGAACAGCTCAAACAAGTCAGACAGAAATTAGGTAACACTCAATTGTCTATCAATATTACAAGTATTAATACCTTTATTGATATAAAAATGATGAGATATGGAGTCATTTACGCTACAGACCTCTTATGATATTTAGTGATTATTACTCTTTTCTGACGTTTACTTCAATTTATTAATAAATGTGTTAAACAATTATATCATTGTATTTATAAATAACTCTCACTTTCTTTCAAAAATATTAATAGATTCCACGCATAGAAGCGATGAATCGTATTTACCGTTAATTACAAAAGAACATCAATTGATAAAAAGTGAGATTCAAATGATTAACTCTTTGCGAACTCTCGAAGAAACTGAAAGAGAATTGTTTTCACAGTTTTCAAAAAAATTAAGAGACGCTCAAGAAGTAAGGATTGGTTTATTAAAGTTATTTGAATTGTTGACAATTGAAATGTTAATGTATTTGATATTATATATGATAATTGAATTAATAGGTAGAGAGACTACGACAGGAAAAGACGAAGTACTTATCAGTGATCGGCTCTATAATCGGTGCCTGTCTTGGGATTATCGCCACGAGTATTAATCATGCGTTGAAGCGGAAAGACTTTAAAGAGATCGCAAAAATGATTGAATCGCATCATTTACACAATTCTAATATAGATCTCAATTCTTCTGCACATGAAATACAATCAAATAATCCAAATATTGAACCAAATCTTTCAAATAAGGTCTCGATTGAGACGCAAACCGATAACAATAGCGAAGATAAAATCGCAGAAATTATATCAATCACTGAATCCAATTTAGAATATAAAATGAAAATTAATAGCTTAACAGTTGTTGCGACCACTTATGCCTTAATTGCTATTACATTACCAATTATTGTACGACTATTTTCTGATTAAAATCTTTTCAACATTTTATAGTTTGATTTTTAAAATCGATTAATCATATGATAATAATGTTTAATTAAATTGCGGTAAGTGTTAAAACATATCAATTGTAACAATATTGACATTTTGAACCAAAATAAATATGGTTTAATATTAACCAACATTAACAATAATAGCCGCACACTAAGTGTGAAAGTTAGAAAAATGCAAGTTTACTCTATTCAGTCCTCAATAAATTGTTAACAGTGGATAAACTACCGATACTCGTAATTCGAAGATTATGTTGAGTTTAGGGGTGTAATCGATGATTGTATACGATCGATCACTTAAAATTGAACGATCAAAAGTCGAGATATTTAAATTTTTAATAGTTATTTAAAATATTGAATCGCGCCACAATAAATCCAATGCACGCAAAGATGCTTATTTTCTTAAAAAGCAATTATAATCAATATTAATTATACTCATTTTTGTGTACTTATATTTTCTAAGTAAAAATATGAATAAAATTTAAATTTAAATTTAAATTTGATCGTTCGTGATGGATCACTACGATTATTTTGATAATTTGATCGATCGTTTAAGAAGCTACGATTCCACCCCTAGTTGAGTTGAGAATATAAGGTGAAGATACTATGTTCGCCACTGTCCTTCCTTGAGCTAAAAACCAGTCGAAGGAGTGTTCCGAACGGCTAAGGAGTGCTTCTCCTTTCCTTAGATTAAAGGAAAAATGTGACATGCTAATTTTTCGTCAAAATTCTAACCAATAGAAACGCAGTATTCTACCACTGCTACCGCGCGGGATTCAACTTAGCCTATCATAACTTAACCGATCACATCACTATTTCTATTGGCTGCAAAAAGGATAGCTCACGTTCGCACAAGTGAGTTATATTTCAATATCGAAATACAAAATCAGACTCTTTGGAGGAAAGGAGAGGGAAAATTGCCCGAACATCCTATTGCCCGAACATCCTATTGCCCGAACATCCATTGCCCGAACATCCTATTGCCCGAACATCCTATTGCCCGAACATCCTATTGCCCGAACATCCTATTGCCCGAACATCCTTGAGTATTAAATGGGAGGAAACTCCTTAGCTTTAAGGAAGAAGGACAGTGGCGAACATAGTATCACTGCAATCGTTCAATGCAAGACGTGCTTTTGTATAAACAAATATGAATGAAAGGCTTTTTTCATTAAAAATTAATGAATGTTAAGCCCTTTTGTCATGTGTGACATCGATTCGATCAAAAGTCTACCTTTCAATTAAACAAATGAATACCATTTTGAAAATAAATTAAATTTTAAATATATTTTATTAGTAGTTTTGATATTTGAAATGAGAGTAAATAAAATTGATAACATTTATATATAACTAAATAATAGTTAAAATCATTTTGTAAAATAAATCGTGTAAACTAACGAAGTGTAAAGCAAAGTATTCGTTAGTTTTAGATTAGTTTCGTTTAGGGGTCATCTACTTAGTACGCACGCAGCAAATTCAGGTTTTTAGACATCCCTCTCCCGTGCACGCATAAGCGAAGCTCCTCCCTCGAGTACGCACGCTTTTGGAATAACCCCCCCTTAATTAAAAGAACACTCAATAAAAATTAGATGAATTTATTGCATCTAACAAATGATTCATACATTTTATTAAATAAAACCTAAAATTTTCTCTTATTAAACCATTGTGTCGATCTTAAGATTAAATAAACCAGAAATTGCATTTTTTAGATAGGACACCCTCTATGTATCGCAAATGTAGTATACTTAATATTTTCAATTCATTAATCACTTATTCTATTTTAATGAAATACTTTTTGTAAAAATAATGACATTTAAATATAAAAATTTTTAAAATTCCTAATTAAAACTGCCTAATTTTTAAACCCCTCTATTGCGTGCGTGCACTATGCACTTAGCCCCCTATTAATTTATCGTACGCTTTTGCTTGACTCCCCCTCCCCCTAGCTGCGTGCGTACTATGTAGTGCCCCTTATGTTAAACATTCTGTTTTTGTTTGAGGAAATTTATCGGTTATTATTATGTTTTGATTGAATTTATTGGTAAAATCGGATACAAATCCGAATTTATATAAAACCAATCCGTTTCCAAATCTATTAATATATGAAGAAAATTGATTTTTATAATACTCTGAATGACATTCAATGGACGCAAAAAGCGATTTGCATTCAATCCAAGAAATGACAACATTCTCATAGTTTGACTCATCATTGGATCCAATAGAATGTCTCAAATCTTCATTAAGATATTGATTCAATTTAACAAAACCAACGATCGATTGGTTATCCTTTCTTATAATGAGAATAATTGGCAAATTGAGTCTGAAGTCAGGCGTGACGTCAAAACTATTTGATCTCAAGTCTCGTTCAGTCATATATGAAATTTGATGAGAACTCAAAGTTTTGCTTATTTGCGATTCGAAGATAAGTCCGCTATTATTCGTGATGTGATTCGAGTGATTCCCATATATAATATCATTGAGATTACAGATCATAACCTCATAAGCGAGTCTTCCATTGTTTATATGACTTGTATTGAGAAAGAATTTCTTTGTAACGCTTTTATCATTATTTGTATGGAATTGAAGGACATGTTGTGCCACAATTGCAGAACTGATTTGATTCTCATTTGCCAAACAAACCAATGAATTGCTATCACTTTTAACCCATTCGTTAATAATTGAAAGCCAATTAACTTTTGGTATCTTTTGTTTCATTTCTCGCTGAAACTCATGTCCGACAACACTATAAATGATTGGTTCGCTTATTATTGATATTTCATTATTATTACGAGTATTGATGTCTTCATTGACGCAACTTTTGTGACAAAACTGTTCAACCAATTCATTGACAACGGATCGCACGTCAACGCCGTGTTTAGCTCTTAATTGTCGATAATTTTCAATTATATAATTATATTCATCTGATTTCATATTAATATTTAGTTTCAAATTTCAAAACTTATAAAAATCTAAACTTAACAAAAGCGCGACTTTATCTTCAAAATAAACAACAGCTGATGTTTCGATTAGAGGTCTTTTATCAATAGAAATAGTTTTGGTTCACTTTTAAATTATGCTATAATTTGCTGTTTTAAATATTTTTAAATCTTTAAAATAATTTTAACCGAAGATAATCTATAATATTATTTATAGAAACGGACTTTGAAAAAATTTTCAAAAATTCATTTTAAATTAAATCCCAAAAACTTATTGTAAAGAAAGGATTCAAAAATTCACCGAAAACATCTCTAACAACTTATATTTTTATGACGTTTTAATTTTTTTGTTTTGTTGACAATAAACTTAAGTATTATTTGTTAAGTCTATTTGTGATTGTCTTTGAATTTATTAAAACTAATTAATTATCGCTCAATATATCATAATTTAATTAATACTTTTTTACCTAAACATAAAATATCAAAATTCACTGCATATATAGTATTAATGGATTTCTTATTTTTGTGAAAATAGTTTATTTTGTGCCATAATTTGAAATATTAATAAATGAAAGTTTAGTGGATATGAAATAATATCTTAATTAATATTACAAATAATTGCTTAAAATAACATAAATATTAAAAAAATTAAATAAACGATGAGAAAAATGTGTCAAAATTGGGAGAAAAATGCGAATAATTGTAATAATAATAATAATTGTAATAATAATAATATTATAATAAATGAAAAGTCTTCTCATTTAAACCAAAATGAGGTCAACAGAAAAGGCGAAAAATTAAATGACAATAAACGTGGTTTCGATGATTCAAATTCAGAATCGTTTAATGAATGGGAAGGAATCAAAAGACGACGGATTTCACCGCAAAATATAGTGATCCGATTGGTTCGTCGGGAGAGCTACGGCTGCCGCCAAAACCGGTCGCAACTGCATGTGTTGCGATCGTTTCACCAGAACATCGCTCCGAACTTCACAGTCGTCAACATAGAAAAGCCGCCCTGTTTTCTACGGAAGTTCACTCCCGACGGACGCTATCTCTTGGCCTTCAGTGCCGACCAGACTTGCATTGAAGTCTACGAATATCGCGGACCGTCTGCTGGTTCTTATCTCTTACGAGACATTCCTTCCAATCAAGAATTCACGAGCAATGGAAACGACGAACAGTCAGTTCGCCTAAAGAGCAAAATATTCGATTCGTTTTTCAAACTCAAACATGTGGTAAATGTGGCCACAAATGGAGAACAACTGAATCGGGAGTGTAGTCTCTTCACTGACGACAGCCGTTATGTGATCGTAGGTTCGGCGGCTTTTATTCCTGACGAGTCTCCGCCCGTTTATTTTGATATTTACCGCAACAATGAATCGGTGTCTCCGACTGCGAGATCTCCTCTCGAAGACTATTCACTGCATTTGATAGATATCGTGAGCGGAAGAGTTTGTGATAAAAGAGTTTTCAAAACTGACAAAATAGCTCTGTCTCACAATCAGGGAATCTATTTATATCAGAACACATTGGCTGTACTTTCAGTACAACACCAGACGATACACATCTTCCAGATATCAAAAGACGGACAATTCATTGACGCCAAAAGTATTGGCAGATTTTGTTACGAAGACGACGAGTTTCTCGTCTCATCAGTTTCTATAAGAGAGAGGTCTGGAACTGGAGGTCGACAGTCGACAGTTCGGCCCTTTCGTGAAATCACAATCAATGCACTAAAGCATCGATTAATGGTTTATTTGTACAAAAGGGCTGAACGCGAAAGTCGATTAAAGGGTAATTACGTGCCTATAAGACGATTCTTTCAGAATTTCGATCAATTCTGTTCACTTCGCATATGGAAAATGCAACTCTTGGACGAAAACCATTTACTATTGAAATATGCGAGTGAGGAAGTGGTCACTTTGCGCTTGTCTGACTTGAATAGTCCGCCTTCTATTTTTGTTGTTTATAATATGATCACAAGTCAAGTGATTTCTGTTTTTGAAAATACTTCTGAAGAGTTGTTAGAACTTTTTGAAAGCTTTTGTGATTTATACCGAAACTCTTCGCTGCGAAACGCGTCTCAACTGATATGTTCGCCGTCTAATAACGTTCACTCAAGACTTATTCAGCAAAGATTCAAACAAACTATAATTAATGCGAGAAATGGTGGGCACACAGAAGCTGTTAGAAGATTATTAGCTCAGTTGCCAATTAGTGCTCAATCGTATACTTGCAGGTAATGATTGAGCTGCTATTATTTGATACAATGACCACATCTAAAACACTTTAACATTATTTCATTCATTTCAGCCCATATCTGGACTTATCTCTATTCAGTTATGACGACAAATGGATTTCAGTGATGGAGAGACCAAAAGCCTGTGGCGATCATCCCATTCGATTCTATGCTAGAGATTCAGGACTTCTCAGATTCAAAATCTATGCGGGACTACAAAATCGGAGTTCTGGTTCAGTCGCACGAAGACTAGTCGCGTTCACTTTACATCCTTCGGATCCGTTTGTAATAAGTGTTCAAAGAACTAATGCTGAATATGTGGTCAATTTGCACGTCAGGCATTTCAATCTATAATCAAATCGACAGCTAGAATTTTATTAAATTTAACATAAATTGTCTTTAATATAAAATATTAATATATTAGCTGCTAATCATTATAAATAAATTTCATAACAAATTTCAAATTATACTATATTGACATTACTTTTTTATATGTTATATAATAATAATTAACTTAAATTTCGTATTAACTTCTTTTTTGATGACTTTTAAATGAAAATAAAGTTCAAATATAGTTTGTAAAACTCGTTTTATATTGAATGTCAACTTTTAATTTAATGAACTTTGAATTTTACAATTAATATAATAATGATATATCGCTTAGATTTAAAACAAT
>JAUJYU010000013.1:0-30513 GCA_033995675.1 Nothrus silvestris
TGAAATTTGACGATTTTGAAAAAATACCCCTACCTATACCCCCCTGAGATTTTTTGGCAAAATCCGCCATTTTACCCTTACCTAAACCCTCCCTGAGTCAGCCGAACGTGGGTATCCCTATTGTTAAGTTCATTTTACTTTGTATTATGTTATTTATATAAATCCCATAAATTCTATCCTTGAATTATAAATATTTCTCAACTGAAATATCTTGATATTAGACTTGGTTTTATTTTTCATAAATAATATTCTTCACTGATTTGAAAAAATATAATTTTATATATTATTTTCAACAATTTTCAATATTCATTCAATTTCATAATTCATAAACAATTAACAAATTTCTAATAATTAATTGAATTAATTTATTTTAAGGTCATATACATGAAGAACCAGAGCGTTTATCAGCAAACTTAGGAGAGAATGTGATCCTTCACTGTGCCTTTGACTTTCCTGATGGCATAACTGTCCCCTATGTTATACAATGGCAGAAAAATGGTATAAAGATTCCTATTTATATCTGGTATGATGGATATCCGCCACACACTGGCGAGGGATATGAAGGAAGGGTATCATTATCAGGACAGGCATCGCTCAATTTGACAAATGTTCGTGAAAATGATCAGGGATGGTATGAGTGTAAAGTGTACTTCTTGAATCGTCCACCAGAACCAATTAGAAATGGCACTTGGGTTCATCTTGATGTTCATGGTATGCAATCAACAACATTTCATTTATCACTTTATCGCACAATCGAGTTTCGGATTTCTATTCTCTAGAGATAGATCTTAACCAAAAACGTTTCCCAAATTTCATTGAATAATATCTGAATTGTTTTTGGCACCACTTTTTCAAATGCTTAAGAATATGATTTATAAGAATTGGAACAAATAACTAAATTTCTCACTTAAAAATCCAGTATTTAATCATTTTTCTGATTTGAAGAGTATTCTGATTTGACAGAATATTTTATTATATATTAGTGAGAATACGTGTGTGTCTACAGCTATGTGTCCTAAAGTAGTATAAAGGCTACAGACATGCAACCGGTATCAATAGAACCCGTATGACCTGAGGGTTACGGCTGTGTATAGGCTGAGAAATTTTCTCAAACGTGACCAGTAGCCAAGTTAAGGCGGAAAATGTTATCGAACTAATGCTTTTCTATGGGAAAAATTGTTTTTTTGTTTATCAATTAGTTGGCGATTTAGTCTAATTAAAGTAGGATCTCACCAAAGTGGCCACTTTTCCTGTTCAATTTTGAACTGACTGTTGCTAGTTGAATTATGCTAACAAATGCTACTGTAACTTTTTAAACTGATTCCTTATATGGTATAACCTGTACTCATATACCATACCATATACCAGAATATATTCTTAAAATATACAAAATCTCTATTTACAGTATCAATCAGTCATTAATATGAGTAAAATTTATTAAACAAATCACTTCATCGAATTAGCTCTTAGAAATGTTTATTGCACTTCATTTCAATTATAATTAGTATTTATAAGTTATTTAATTATTTAATAAAATAAATGCAAAATATTAAATATCTTTAGTTTGTGACCAAAAAAGGCGTACAATTTTAACATTTGAGTTACACTCATTGGATTCTATCTTATATTGTATTGAATCAGAGATCAGCTTCAGTTATGACATTTAGTGAAAATGTAGCGCTTGTTTCTCCGGTCTTGTCCTCGGCTCTGGCCGTGTATTGGCCCACATCTACCAACCTCACCGATGGTAATGTGAGTGTAAACTTAGTTTTGTCCACTTTAGTCATTTGATAACAACTCGATTCCTCTATTGGTTTCGCATCTTTAGTCCATTGAACTAAAAGTTGGTATTTATTAAAACAATTGAACATTTGAAATAATAATAATAAATGATAACTCTCTGTGATTGAGTGTATGAAAAGCTAACCTGATTTTGGTTCTCTCACTGTTTCTAATGTGAACGTAATCTTCGAGCCCTCATGTGTTGTGAGTGATTGTGGAAATACACTAATTCCGGGTCCTTTCGGTTCTTCGTTTGGCACTAAAAATTTGAAAATTCACTTATAAAATGTGGTAATTTTACTCATAAGAGATAAGAGAGACTCACCGTTAACTAATAGCGTACAACTGCTAAATGCTTCCCCGCCATCGTTGAAAGCTTCACAGGTGTAAATTCCAGAATCTTCGGGGAATATTTCTGCAATTTCTAGGATATAGTGATCGCCTTCGTTAACATACTTAAAATCGTTGCTCGTTTTGATTTCTTTGTCGTTATGCAACCAAATTATGTCGAATTTCGATTGACCTTTAATTACAATAACATAATTGCGGTTCAATTCAGCCTCGAATCAAATGCCTCTATAATTACCTTTAATGGTACACTTCAGAGTAATAGCCTGTCCATCGTTTACAGATAAACTGGTTAAATGTTCTATAATTCGCGGTGGTTTTGCTGTTCCCTTATCTACTTTTGGTGGTTCAGCCATTGCTTTATAATTAAATATAAATATAACAATTATTAGCTGTAATTCATTTATTTCTGTCTAACATTTCACTCACGAATAATAGTAAGCTTGCATTTTGTCGATTCTTTGCCTATTGAATTAGTGGCAACGCATTCATACTCTCCTTCATCTTCGGGATACACTTCCCCGATAGACACCGTTGCGACGCCATTCTTATATTTCAAGTTCATTATATCAGAAGATGATAAAAGTTTGCCATTTTTAAACCATTCCACTTTAGGTTCGGGATCGCCTTTAACTTTGGTCATTAGAGTAAGTGCTTCTCCGTCTTTAATTTGTAAATCTTTAAGTTTTTCTAAAAATTCGGGTGCAGTGAAGTCTTCATCTTTTTGAGCTATTTTTCAATAAATAAGAATAAAAAGAATAAGAATATTCTCGAAAAATGTATTTCAAAATTAAAATTGTCAATTAAAGTGATTTTACGGGCAATTTCTTTAGTACTGGCTCTTCTTCGTGAATCCGCAACAGCTGGGCTTCCACTGGACTTCCCGTACGGAAGCGGTGCTCTCTTCGAATCTGTTGCCAACGGCGATGATCTGCCCGTTGAATACTTGTTGAGTGCATGCGATGCTCCTGAAAGAGTCGCCGAAGTTTTCGAATCTGAACTATATTTTCTTGTACTAATGTTACTATAGCTGGACTGGTATTTAGAAGTACTTTTGCTGGCATTATATGAAGAAGAAGAGTCTATATAAGAGTGATGTGATGAATAAGATGAGGAATCATGTCTTTTCGATGCATATGATGACGATGTCTTTGAATCTCTATAATCTCTCATATAAGAATCCACTGGAGGTACGGGTGATCTGGGAGTTGGTGTCGATATTCTTGTAGCCGCGGGAGATATGACAACCGGTGAGTGGTGTGGAACACCTCGTTTTGCTATTTGAATAAATAATTCATATAAAATGACATTAAACTAAAAAATCACTTTTGTTTGCATACCTTCAACAATAACAGTACACGAAGTTTCTGCTTCTCCCAAATGGTTGGACGCAAGGCATGTATACTTTCCCGCGTCTTCCACTTTACACGAAGGTATATCCAAAGTGACGACTCCATCTTTAGAAGACATGGTATAGTCGTGTTTACTTAATTCTCGTCCGTCTTTAAACCATCGAATTTCAGGCCATGGCTTAGCGTTGAGACAACCCAAGAGTTTGACTCCAATACCAGTCTGTATAATGCGTGCTCTTAATAGGAATGTGAAATGAGGCGCACAATCCTTCGGCTCTTCCCAAAGAGGAGGCGGTGGTTCACGACGGCGTCGAACGGGTTCATCCATTTGAAATTGCGGTAACTCTTTAGGCAATGGATGAACATTCAAGAAGACAGGCTCTTCTCTCGAGCCATAATGATTTTCAGCTCTTATTATATATTCTCCTCTGTCTTCAAGTTTACAACGATTGATAACAAAAGTATAGTCATTATCGTTATATCTCTTCATAAACTTAACACTTTGTTTGAGTTCAGAGTTCTCTCTATACCAGCTGACAGTCGGCGGCGCCGAAGCTATGACACGACACGTGAACTTTGCCGCCTGTCCTTCATATGCAAAAGTCGAATGCGGTTTAATCACAAATCTTGGAAGAGCTTCGCGTCTATCAAAGTAATTGTCATACATTTTATATTTTTCTTCTTGAAGTTTTCTCAATGAACTATAATTAGCGATGTGTCCGATCGGGACCAGAGCTGACATCCAAGTGTCATATTTGGCGCGGATTTTGTCACGAATATTAACATATTTTCGGTTTGGAATAGGAATAGTTGGCACGTCTGTCCCTTTGAGCCATTCATGCTCAAGACATTCATGAGCTGTCATTCTCTTCTCTTTATTAATAGTGAGCAATCGTTTGATGAAATCTTTTGCTTCGTTAGAGACATTCTTAAAGGACTCTTCATCGAAATCCCAATCACATGCCTTTACATTCTTGAGGGTTTCGATATCGTTCTCTCCCGCAAATGGAGACAAACCACTCAACAACACATATGAAAGCACCCCAACCGCCCACATGTCGGTATAGAAGCCGACGGGCTCTCTTTCAACAATTTCTGGCGCCGCAAACTCTGCAGTTCCGGTAGATATCTTAACGATTTCGTGCGGATCTAATTTAGTCGCGAGTCCGAAGTCAATGATTTTAATACTATTACTGTTTTTCGTTTGACACATTATGTTTTCTGGCTTTATATCCAAATGAATGATATTCTTCTCGTGCATGTGTTTCACGCCTTCGATGATTTGTCTCATATAATGAGCTGCTTCTGCTTCAGACATATGATAGCCTTCATCAGTGATGCGTTCAAATAATTCTCCGCCAGACATGAATTCATAGATTAATATCATTTCGTCGTCGTCTTCGAAAGCGTCGTGCAATCGAATCAGCTTTTGGTGATGTAAATGATTCATAATATCGATCTCTTTCCTAATTATAGACTTTTCGAGTGGATGTGAAACTGGTATGAATTTAGCGGCAAATATACGTCCGGTTTTCTTTTCACGGCAGCGGTGAACGACTCCGAAAGCTCCGGTTCCTATTTCTTCGAGTATATCATAATAATCATAAACAGATGAGGTCTTGATGTCCACCGGCATTGCGAGAGATTTTTCGTAGGCGTCAGAAACAAATTGGTCATAATTGCTGACTTTGCCTTCAGGTTTGCCTCTAATTTTGCGTCCCTGAGCGTCAGTATCCCAGGGCTTGCGTTTGAGTTTATCCTTTTCACTCGGCTTTGTTATTATTTTTTGTGTTACTTCCGAGGCTTCACTTCTTCCGAACACATTCTCAGCAAAAACTCTAAACTCGTACTCTTTGCTGGGGTTGAGTCCAGTTATTTGATGCAAAAGGAATCTGGTATGACCGCATTTCACCCAACTTGACATCGTTGGCTCTTTCTTCTCTATTATGTAATTAGTGATAGTCGAGCCTCCGTCCCAAAGGGGTGCCTTCCAGGACAGCGTCACGAAGTCATCGCCAATCGTTTCAACAATAGGGAAACGCGGCGGGTCTGGTCTGTCACTAATTTGTACGTTAATTGTGGCCGAATCGAGTCCGAGCTCGTTCTCAGCGACAATACGATAGGGGCCGTTATCCAGCTTTGAGACATCTCTGATAACTAAAATGGCATGTCTATCATGTACGACAACATCGTAATGGTCTCCTTTTTCGATTTCTTCTCCCTCTTTAGACCATTTGATTTTGGGCTTAGGATTGCCGGTGAACGGGATTTTAATGGACACATTTTCTCCTCTTTCAAAACATGCCATATCTCTAAATCTCGGCGGAACATAAATCTTAGGTGCAGTTTTAATAACAAGTTCGGCGCGAGAGGTTCGAGCGCCCCCTTTATTGACAGCACGACACGCATATTCATCGGCATCTTCTCCATAGACTTCGGACAGAGTGAGAGTATGAGTGTCTCCGTCGTGAAGCATAGTATATTTGCCGCCGTCGTATATCTCGCGCGCGCCCTTATACCAGGATATGTTGGGTTTGGGCACCCCCGTCACAGTGCAGGTGAATTGTGCGCTCTTGTTCTCCACTGCCATAACTCGCTTAAGCGGAACTGTGAATTCTGGTGGTGTCGCTGCTTCTGGATCTGTGATTTTAACTGATCCGGAGTTAACTGAAGGAGGGCTAAGACCTGCCTCATTGACTGCATATACTCTGAACTCGTACTGTCGATCCTCTATTAAGTTCGAAATATTGATTTGTGTTGAGTGACAAAGGGCTACATTGACTCTCTGCCACGTAAGGCTTCCCACTTCTCTTTTTTCAATCATATATCCCTGAATTCTTGAGCCTCCGTCTGATTCAGGTTTATCCCAATTAAGATTAACAAAATCCCCGCCGACTTCTGTGACATTTGGTACTCCTGGAGCTGATGGCGGATCGAATGGTAACTTAGCTATAACTGGATTTTCGCCTTCAAGTGGTTCGCTTTGTCCGTTTTCGTTGACTGCCATTACTCTAAAAAGATATTCACCGCCTTCTGTCAAACCCTGAGCTGTGAATATGATATCTCGACAGCTGGTTGTGGCGGTTATCCATTGTGTATGACTTGTCTCTTTGCGCTCAACGATATAATGCGTTACTTTACAGCCGCCGTCATATTTAGGTGCTTTCCAAGCAATGGTTATCGAATTTTTAGAAATATCAGACACTTCGAGAGGTCCGGTCGGCTTTCCTGGAAGTCCAGTAACAAATACACTGAAGTGTGCGTCCGCTTCTCCGGACTCGTTCTTCACAATCACCTTATACTTGCCCTCATCATTCTTAAGCACTTCTCTTATATAAATGATGACATATTCGTCAAATACGGTATACTTGAGGTGATCGCTCTCTTTCACTTCTAGTCCTTCTTTGAAAAGCATGACATCGAAAGGACTCGAACCCGTGAAATAGATTTTGATCTTTCCGTTGTCGTGTTCTGGGAAATAGACCTCATTAGGACAGCGAAGTATTTGTGGCGGCGCTGCGATTCGCAAAGAAGCGCTACATTTATCAGATCCCAAAGGATTGAAAGCTTCACATATATAGTCAGCTTCGTCTGTATCCCAAACTTCAGTGAATATCAATTTAAAGACTCCCTCTTCTGTTTCGACAGTTTTGATTCTTCCTCCCGGATGTAGTTCTCTTCCATTCTTAAACCAACGCGCCTTTGGTATGGGTTTACCGATGGCTTCACATTCAAAAGTTATTTGAGATTTAAGGTTCGTATTCTTATTGAACATTTTCCTAACGAACTCGGGCTTAGCTCCTCCTGCAATCTCTTGCACTTTCACAGGTTGACTCATAACACAGGGCTCGCTCTTTCCCGCATTGTTGACAGCGCTTACTCTGAAGTCGTATTCACTATTTTCCGACAAATTAAGTACAGTATATTCACAGTCTAAACATCCGTAATCATTAACTTTTATCCAATAAGTGCTGTTATGATCTTTTCGTTCCACAATATAAGCAGATATTTTGCTGCCGCCATCAGAACGCGGCGCATCCCATTTCAGGTCAACATAAGTCTTACCAACTTTAGTGGCCCGAAGGTTTTGTGGCGGAGACGGAACTGCAAACTTGCTTTTCAAGTTAATCAGACCTGACGAAGGACTTGGTTTGCTATAACCGGCGGCGTTCTTAGCCTTTATTCTGAACTCATATTCTCGGTTCTCTATAAGTCCATTAACAGTGAATGAGGTGTTCTTAACCATGAATTCACTGCCAATAAGCCATCTGCCATCTGTTGGATCTTTATATTCAACACTATATCCTTGGATTTTAGATCCACCATCACTGAGAGGTCTCTCCCAACTAAGACCGACTTTATTCTTTTCCACATCAGTAACGTTTGGTTTTCCCGGAGGTTCGGGAACATTGAATGGGAATTTGGCTGTAATTGGTTTGTCAGTTTGGATCGCTTTTCCAACTCCGTATTGATTTTCTGCACTAACTCTAAAGTGATAGGTTTTGTTTGGCTCGAGTCCTATCACATCGTAATGACAGCTTCTTATAAAACTACTTAATTTAGTCCATTGTTTGGTGATTTGGTCTTGTTTTTCGATTATATAGTTAGTGATCGGACTTCCGCCGTCATCGAGTGGAGGCTTCCAAGCGAGTGAACACGTTTCTGGTGTCACATCACTCACTTCAAGCGGTCCCTGAGGAGGACCGGGAACGTCCACCACAAGCACTTTACAATAGGCGGTATCAAAGCCTTCTGGATTTGTGAGTTTAAGTGAATATTTTCCTGAATCTTCGCGTTTGGCTTTTTTGTTAAGCAATACAGTGAACGCAACGTTGACTTCAGATGTGATTCTGTCATCGGGAATAACTTTCTCTCCATTTATTGTCCACTCGGCTTTAGGAGCAGGCGATCCGCTGAATGGAACTCTCAAATTGAACTGTTCTCCAGCCATCACAACTATATCTTTCAAATGAAAACCTGCATCTATTTTTGGAGCGCTCGGCGGCAGTCGAGCGATAATACCATCAGAAGCATAGCTGAAAGCTCCAGTTCCGGCCGCGTTGACGGCAGCAACTCTGAATTCATACTCTCCATTAGCCTCAAGTCCTGACACACGATATGAAAGATCAGGGATTGTCGCGGCAGTCGCGCGACCCCATGTTTTTTCGCCGACTTTTCTCTTTTCGAGTACATAACCAACAATTGGTGATCCGCCGTCATTACGAGGTTTGGTCCACGAAAGGGTTATTGAATCTTCACTGCTATCAATGGCTTTTGGTATTCCGGGAGCGTCGGGTGTGTCAAAAGGCAATCTGGCCAAAATGGAGTCGTCGGTCTGTGCCGGATCACTCGTTCCGTATTGGTTTTCAGCCATTACTCGGAAATCATATTTCTTTCCAACCGTTAAATTGCGAACTCGTAATGCAGTTCCGTTTGCGAAACTACTGATACGAACCCAAGCTTGAGATCCGACTTCCTTTTTCTCGACGACATAGTTTGTCACTTCAGAACCGCCGTCGTCTTTTGGTGGCAACCATTTCAGAGTCAAAGAGTCGCCCTCAACGTCTTCTCCGCGAACATTCTGTGGAGGACTCGGCCTATCGAGTACTTTGACATTACAGGTGACGGTATCGAAGCCACAACTATTCTTAAGAAGTAGAGTATATCTTCCGGTGTATTCCCGTTTAGATTTATTGCACGCCAACTGTGCGTAAGCGTCGCTCACTTTCTGCATAAATCGCGAATCATCTCCGTCGACGTCGTTGTCATTGAGAGACCAGTTGGCCGTCGGCTTTGGGAAAGCCGTGAATGGAACATTTATTGAAAAGTCTTGTCCGGCTTTAACAGTTATATCCCTAACCGCTCCCACATCTATCTTGGGTTTGTCCGGTTGGTCTTCAATCTTAACCATAGGACACGGCCTACTCGGAGGACTGTCTCCGATATCATTGACTGCTATTATTCTGAACTCATATTCATTGCCTTCGATGAGATTTTGTATGGCATATGTTGTTTCCGGATGTGGAAAGCTATTTATGATTTCCCATTCTTTTGCGTCTTTAGGTTTCTTTTCAATGAGATAACCCTTTATTTTACTTCCGCCGTCGTTTAATGGCTTTTTCCAAGAGAGCGTCGCTCCTGTTTTTGTAATCTTCTCCACCCGAGGCATATCAGGCGCGTCGGGCGCGAACTTTCTTTCTTTAGCGGTCATTGTGGCCGACGGTTTGCTTGGCTTTCCTTTTCCTCCTTCGTTAACAGCAATTACTCTAAACTCATATGATTTTCCTTCAGTCAAGTTTGGAATTGTGAACTCAGTGTTAAGCGTCGGAAAACTATTAACGCCGACCCAATCGGGAGAACCCTTTTCTCTCTTTTCAACGATATATCCCTGAACTGGACGACCGCCATCTGAAATAGGAGGTGTCCATTGTATGGCAGCAAAGGAAGGCCCGTAATCAGTCACTTGTGGCTGTCCGGGAGCGTCGGGCGTATCAAATGGATTCTTCGCTACAACAGGTCTTCCTTCTAATGGTTCACTTATGCCAAACATATTTTCAGCTCTGACTCTGAATTTATACTGTTTTCCTTCTTCAAGATTTTTGGCGGTATGTGTGAGACCAGTGTTATATCCCGCGGGAACCCATTTATCAGATCCGACTTCACATTTTTCAAGACTGTATCCAATAATATCTGCGCCTCCGTTATCGTCGGGTTTCTTCCAACTGAGAGTGACTGAAGAACTCGTGACCTCTAAGTATTCGAGTGGACCCTTTGGAGGTGTCGGAGGACTGTAGACAAGCACTTGAATATCAGCTGAATCTTCTCCATAAGGATTCGTAGCTTTTATCGTATATTTTCCAGAATCTGATCGTTGAGATACAGGAATCTTAAGGGAAATCATTTCGTCCTTATTATCGGTTTGTATGCGATTCGAAGGTTTGAGTGGTTGGTCTTCTATATTCCAGACCACCTCTGGCTGTGGCGCTCCTGAGAGCGGAATATTTATCACAAGTGGTTCTCCGGCGCGAACGCGAATCACTTTTCCATACAAACCATCCAAATGTAGTTTTGGCTTTTCTTTCAGAGGTTTGGCTGCAATTGGTTTGGATGCAGGACTCGGTTCACTCGGACCGGCGGCGTTGCGGGCAATGATTCGGTATTCATAGAGATGTCCGTCTGTGACCGAATCATCGCTATACTCAAGACCACGAACTGGATCTCTGTTAACTTTGACCCAACGATTGCCCTTAAGGTCTTTGCGTTCTACATCATAGCCAGTAATGGGTGATCCGCCGTCACTCCTGGGCGCCGACCACTTCACTTTAATGAAGTCTCTATCAGCGTCGACAACCTCTGGCTGTCCAGGACGTTGGGGAACCCCATAGGGGGCTTTAGCTTTAACAGCTTTGTCAGTCTTTAATGGTTCAGACAATCCCTGAGCGTTTTCAGCCATAACTCGGAACTCGTATTCATGGTTTTCAAGTAATTTGGGAACTGTAGCACTCTTTGCTTTCGGAGATATATTAGTCACCGCTGGAACCCATTGTCCTCCTGTTGTTTTGTCGCGCTTTTCAATGACATAACCTGTTATTTCACTTCCGCCGTCATCTTTGGGCGGATGCCATGAAAGGTCGACTCTATCTTTGTCGACGTCATCCACAGAAAGGGGTCCTTCAGGAGCACCGGGTTTGTCAAGAATGACAACAGCCATCGTTCCCTCATCTTTTCCGTTGACGTTTTCTAATTTCAAAGTATAGGAACCGCTGTCACCTCTCTTGGCGTCCACTATAGTGATGACTGTGTAATCGTCAAAGTTAGAGACAGTCATTCTATTATCGGATTTAATATCTTTTCCATTGAGAGTCCAACTGCATTGAGGCGGAGGCGCGCCTATGAATTTGATGTCAATATTGAGTTTTTGTCCAACTTTTACTTTCATTTCTTTCATAGGAGTTATTATTTTTGGCGCCAAATTTCTCGGTCGACACGTGACCGCATCACTGGCCTCACTCGGTTCGCTCTCTCCTGCTTTATTAGTCGCTATAATTCTGAATTCATATTCTTGTCCTTCTTTCAAATCAGGAACAGTTGCTTTTGTTTTTCCAGCGGGAACTGTAATGGCTTTTGTCCAATAAGGAGAGCCTTTTTCTTTCTTTTGAACAATATATCCAGTAATGGGTGACCCGCCGTCGTCTTTAGGTGGAGTCCATTCTAGGTCCACGTGATCCTTATCCCAATCAACCACTTTTGGTCTGCCGGGAGCTTCTGCGACATCGTATGGATTTTTAGCAATGATGGCATCTTCACGTTCTAATGGATCCGAATCTCCCATTTCATTGACAGCAATCACACGGAATTGATAGGCCTTTTTGTGTTGTAGTTTAGTAGCTTTGAAAGAATTGGCAGCTGTTTGTCCGCATTCAGTCCATGAGCCGCGAGCCGTATCCATCTTTTCAATTATATAATATTTAATGGGTGTCCCGCCATCGTCTTTAGGAGGTTTCCAACTTAGATTACAAGACTCTTTTGTGATGTCTGTAATATTGAGCGGTCCCTCTGGAGGCGACGGTCGGTCTAATACAGTCACTGTTGCCGAAGCAGAGACTGTTCCGTATGGATTCTCAAGAGTTAGCGTAAAAGTGCCTGAATCTGATCTCACCGATGAGGGGATATCCAGAATCGTTTGTTGAGAAGTTCCACTCACTTCCACTCTCTTGTCAGTGAGCGTTGATTTGCCATTAATAGTCCAGCTGGCGGTGGGCGGGGGTTCGCCCTTAATAGGAATCGTAAAATTAATAGGTCTTCCGGCGCGAACTTTAATGTTCTTAAGCGCTGATTTATCCAAAGTTGGCGCCAGTTTTCTTGGTTTGCAAACGACTGATTCCGAAGCATCGCTCGGCTCACTCGGTCCGGCTTTGTTAATGGCCACGAGTCGGAACTCATATTCTTCACCTTCTGTTAGATTAGGAACAGTTCCTTTGTTGACATCAGCATCAACTCTGAGCGCTTCCTCCCAAATAGAGCTTAGTTTTGGTTTCTTCTGAATGATATATCCAGTAATAGGCGCTCCGCCATCACGTTTCGGAGGATTCCACTCAAGATCAACGTGATCTTTATCCCAATCGGCAACCTTTGGAGGCGATGGTTTGTCGGGCGCGTCAAATGGATTCTTTGCGACGATGGCATCCCTGCCTGTCAGATACGGAGACTCTCCTTCTTTATTAACGGCTTTTACTCTGAATTGGTATTCGTGATGATCAATGAGTTTATCGACTTTAATCTTGTTATTGAATGCTTCGCCGACTGGAACCCAACGGCCCGTTTCTAAGTCTTTCTTTTCGCAAACATAATGCGATATTTCAGACCCGCCGTCATCTTTGGGTGGACTCCAAGACACAACACATCCATCTTTTGTAATATCAGTTATTCTCATATTTTCCGGAGCTTTCGGAACATCAAGAACTGTAATTTTGACGGCTGCGCTATCGGTTCCGTTAATATTAGTTGCGGTCAAAGTCAGAAGCCCTGAGTCTCCGCGCTCGGCGTCTTTTATAACAAGTTTTGCTTTGTAGTCTTCATTAGTGAGAGTCCAGCGAACATTGGAATCAACTGGTATTCCTTCGAGAGACCATTTTTTGGTCGGCGGCGGTTCACCTGAAACGGGAACATCCAATTCAATGGTCTTTCCCTTTTTGACTTTGATGTCACGCATTGCGCTCCTATCAATCTTCGGCGGAGCGTTTTTAGCTCTGGCCGTATGTGTTCCGGTCGAGTCCGACGGCTCTCCCTGTCCGCCCTTATTGACGGCGCGAACTCTGAATTCATATTGATTTCCTTCGACCAGATCTGGAACTTTTGCATTATTGATATCGCCAGCTACTTCAACCAGTGGAACCCAATCGGGATTATATTTGTCTTTCTTTTCAACGACATATCCAGTAATAGGAGATCCGCCATCTGTTTCAGGTTTCTTCCATTTGAGTTTCACAAAATCTTTGTCGTAGTCTTCGATTTCAGGAGTTCCCGGTTTTCCGGGTTCGTCGAATGGGTTTTTGGCTAATATTTCTTTGTCAGCGTTGAGAGGGTCAGAGTCTCCCTGTCTGTTCACAGCTTTCACACGGAATTTATATTTCTTTCCCGGTTGTAATCCTTTCACTTTGAGTTGTGTTTCGGCTCCGATCGTATCTCCGGCCGGAACCCAAACCCCTGTAAGCGGATCCTGCTTTTCGACAACATAGTGATCAACAGGAGCTCCTCCGTCGTCTTCAGGAGGTCTCCATTTGAGAGTACAGCCCTCTGCGTGAACGTCTTCTATCTTTAAAGGTCCGCCCGGAGGTGCAGGTCTGTCGAGTACAACGACTTCTACTGTTGCCTCGTCTTTGCCGTTCTCATTGACTGCAGTAATGGTGTAAATGCCATTATCAGCACGAGTTGCGAGACGTACTCCAAGTTTTGTATTGTAGGGTTCATTCACTAGTTTGATTCTTTCTCCGGGACTCACTTTTTTGCCCTTCAGAGACCACGTGATGTCTGGCGGCGGTTCACCGATCACATTGACATCAAAGTTGAACGCCTGACCGGCTTTAATTCTTACTTTCTCTAAAGCCGTTCTATCTATTTTTGGCGCTAAATTGCGTGGTTTTGTGACGACTGTTTTACTGGCATCGCTGGGCTCTCCCGGACCCGCTTTGTTAACCGCTTTCACTCTGAACTCATAGGGTTGGCCTTCATTAAGATTAGGAACAGTTGCTGTAGTCTTATCTGCGGGCACTTCAACTGCTTTCTCCCATTCCCCCCATTTGTCTTTCTTTTCAATAATATAACCAGTAATGGGAGCGCCGCCATCACTGGCCGGTGGCGTCCATTTTAGGTCGACGTGATCTTTATCCCAATCAGTGGCTTCTGGTGTTCCTGGTTTTCCGGGTTCGTCTTCAATACATAGTTTAAAATAATTAAGTATTTTGTATATGAATTAAAGAATATAAATAATTAAAGCTTTGACAGACTCACCGAATGGATTCTTAGCAACGATGGGTTGCAGAGCTTCCAAAGGCTCAGAATCTCCCTCTTTATTAACTGCTGCAACTCGAAATTTGTATTGTTTTCCAGGTGTAAGACCTGTCACTTCCATTGAGGGCTCTTTGCATTTGCCGACTGGAACCCAAACACCGGTGTCGGTGTCCTGTTTCTCAACCAAATACCCGTCTAAAGGCAATCCTCCGTCGTCTTTAGGTCTCTTCCATTTCAATTTACAGCCCTCTTTGTGAACGTCCGAAACATCTAACGGTCCTTCAGGTGGAGTCGGCTTATCGATGACGAGCACAGTCACTGACGCCTGATCTTTGCCCGAACCGTTTGAAGCAATTATTGTATACTTTCCAGAGTCTCCACGTTTTGCGTTACGATTTACTAGTTTTGTATTATAGTCTTCATTATCTATTTTGGTTTGATTGTCACCTTTCAAAGGAACTTCATTTAATTGCCAGACAATAGTCGGCGGCGGCTCTCCTGTCACGTCGACATCAAATTTAATCGCCTGACCAACTCTTAAGGTCACATCTTTAAGATTCTTGCGATCAATACGTGGCGGCACTGAATATACAATTAATATAATCATAAATTTAAAAGTTCTGAATAACTGAAAAAATTCTAAATAAAAGACTTACAAAATCTTGGTTTAGCCACAACTGATTTCGATGCATCGCTAGGCTCTCCCGGACCTGCTTTGTTGACGGCGGTCACCCGGAATTCATATTCCTTTCCTTCTTCCAAATGAGGAGCGGTTCCCTTAGTCTGATCTCCGGGCACTTCAGCAGCTCTTTCCCATCCCCTTGGAGATCCCTTTTCTTTTTTCTCTATAAGATAATGACTGATAGGAGAGCCGCCATCACTATCAGGTGGCGTCCATTTCAGATCCACGTGATCTTTATTCCAATCGGTCGGTTCAGGTTTTCCGGGCTGTCCCGGGGCGTCGAATGGATCTTTAGCTACGGTCGCACTCAAAGTTTCGAGTGGTTCTGATTCTCCTTCTTTGTTGATAGCTTTCACTCTAAACTTATATGCCTTTCCAGGTGTCAAACCACTCACATCTACTTCAGGAATATGTGATTTTGTGACGGGAACCCAAGAACCAAATTCTGGATCTAGCTTTTCAACAATGTATCCTTCTATTGGTTCTCCGCCATCGTCTTTAGGTTTATTCCACTTTAGTTTACAGCCATCTTTGCGGACATCACTTACTTCGAGCGGTCCCTCCGGTTTTCCAGGTTTGGAAACAACATTCACCTCTACCTCCGCCTCATCGGTTCCCCATTGATTGGAAGCTATGATGCGATAAATGGCAGAATCTTTTCGTTCCGCTTTATCGCAAATTAGTTTTGTGTTATAGGGTTTGTTTTCGATACTAAGAGTCGGTCTCTCGACTACTGCCTTATCTTTGATTTTCCAAACGATTTCCGGAGGCGGCTCACCCTTCACGTTGACGTCAAATGAGAAGACTTGACCTGCTTTTATTGAAACGGGTCTAAGATTTCTTCTATCGATTTTTGGCGCAAGTTTTCGTGGCTTAACTAGAATTGGTTTGGAAGCATCGCTCGGCTCTCCCGGTCCGGCGGCGTTCACTGCTTTCACTCTGAACTGATAGGTTTCTCCGTCCACAAGATCTGGAACTCGAGCAGTGTTTTCGTCACCGTCCACGACGGCTGCCTTAACCCATTTGGTACCATCTTTTTCCTTCTTTTCAATAATATAGCCAGTAATGGGTGATCCGCCGTCTTTCAATGGTTTATCCCATTTGAGATCAACGCGATCCTTATCATAATCAGTCATTTGAGGCGTTCCGGGAGATCCCGGCGCGTCGTAGGGGTTCTTCGCAAGAGTGGGTTGCAATGTTTCTAAAGGCTCGGATTCGCCCTCACTATTGACAGCTTTAACTCTGAATTTGTATTCTTTTCCAGGCTCTAAGTTATTAACGGCTATTTCAGGTTTCGTTGTGGACCCGACCGGAACCCATCTGTAAGCAAATAATTTTTATTTTCATTTTATTAAACTTTTAATAAGAAAATGAAATTCTTTAAAAGAAAAACAAGAATATATAAACTAAATATTTCATTAATAATGTTTACCTTCCAGTTTCTGTATCTTGTTTTTCAACGACATAGTTCTCAATGGGAACCCCTCCGTCATCTTTTGGTTCTTTCCATTTGAGTTTACAGCCCTCCGCGTGAACGTCTGACACCTCAAGTGGTCCTTCAGGTGGTGTCGGCTTATCCAAAACCGTCACTTTAACGAATGCCTCGTCTTTTCCGGAAGGATTTTCGGCCGTAATCTTATAAACTCCCGAATCCTTTCTTTCAGTTTGTGGAACACTTAATTTCGTGCGATAGGGCTCGTTGTCTATTGAATAATGCGGTCCAGCTTTTAGTTGAACGTCATTATTAAACCATAAAGTTTTCGGTGGCGGTTCTCCTATCACTTTAACATCAAATTTCAACGGTTGTCCCGCGTGGAGAACAACATCTTTGAGTGAAGATTTATCTATTTTTGGCGCTAAGTTTCTTGGTTTAGCCGTAACGGAATCGCTGGCTTCACTCGGAGTTCCCGGACCTGCTTTATTGACAGCACGAACACGGAATTGATATTCCATGCCTTCAATAAGATCTGGAACTCTTGCTTCACATTTATCGCCAATAATTTCAGCCGCTTTTTGCCATTTAGTACTATATCTGTCTTTTTTCTCAATAATATAGCTCGTAATGGGAGCGCCGCCGTCGCTGTCGGGAGGTTTCCACGCGAGATCGACGTGGTGTTTGTCCCAATCTTTGGCCACTGGCTTTCCTGGTTTTCCAGGTTCGTCGAATGGGTTTTTAGCAACTATTGGCAGATCTGCTTCGAGTGGTTCTGATTCTCCTTCAGGATTAACCGCTTTAACTCTGAATTTATATTCCTTTCCAGGAATAAGTCCAGTGATATCTGCTTCCGGTTCTTTACTAGTGGCCACTGGAACCCATCTTCCAGTTTCGGTATCCATTTTCTCAATCAAATAGTTAGTAATGGGTTCTCCGCCATCGTCTTCAGGCTTATCCCATTTCAATTTACAGCCCTCTGCGTGAACATCACTCACCTCTAACGGACCCTTTGGTGGACTCGGTTTACTCAAGACCTTGATTTCGACGGTCGCCTCGTCTGTTCCAAATTCATTTTTGGCAACTATCACATAATTTCCGGTGTCTTTTCTGACTGATTTTGAAAGTATGAATAGAGTGTGATTCGGCTCGTTTTCTATTTTGTAATGTTCGCTATCTTTAAGTTTCTCTCCATTAAAGCTCCACTCAATAGTCGGCGGCGGCTCTCCCTTCACATCCACATCAAACTTGACGGGTTGGCCGCTTCTAATGGTTATGTTTTTCAAATTAGTTCTGTCAATAATAGGCGCTAACCTTCTCGGCTTAGCGATGACAGATCTGGAGGCATCGCTCGGCTCACTCGGACCGGCCTTATTCACTGCCATTACTCTAAACTCGTATTCTTCTCCTTCTTCCAAATCAGGAACCGTTGCATTTGTGTCAGGAGTTGATAGAGTTTTCGCTTTGTGCCACTTATGAGTGCCTTTTTTGCGTTTTTCAATGACATACCCAGTAATAGGTGCGCCGCCGTCTGATTCGGGTGGACTCCACTTGAGGTCCACGTGATCCTTATCCCAATCGGTTGGTTCAGGTCTTCCTGGTTTTCCCGGTTCGTCAAATGGATTCTTAGCAACAGTCGAGTGATCCGTTTCGAGTTCATCAGAATCTCCCTCTTTATTGACTGCTCGGACACGAAATTTATATTTCTTTCCGGGAACTAGATTTGAGACTTCAAGGGAAGGCTCTTTTGATTTACCACAAGGAACCCAACGACCAGTTTCTTCGTCCATTTTTTCGACTTCATAACACTCGATAGGAGTTCCGCCGTCATCGTCGGGAGGCTTCCATTTCAGTTTACAGCCCTCTTTGTGAACATCACTCACTTCTAGCGGACCGTTAGGTTTGGACGGCTTTCCGAGAACATTGACCTCAACAGTGGCCTCATCGCTGCCAACACTATTCGATGCAATAATAGTGTAAACGCCGTTTTCTTTTCGTGTGGCTCTCATTAAATTGAATTTTGTGTTATAATCAATGTTATCGATTAAATAGATATCTCCTGAAGATAGTTCCGCGCCGTTGAACTTCCAAACAGTTTTTGGTGGCGGTTCACCGATAACATTAACATCAAAGGAAACCATTTGACCAGCTTTTACAGTGATTGTATTTAAGTTTGTTCTGTCTATTTTCGGTTTCAAAAATCGAGGTTTAGCCAAATGAGGAGAAGTTGCTTCAGACGGTGCGCCCGGACCTGCCTTATTGACAGCTCTAACCCTAAACTCATATTTGTCGCCCTCATTAAGTCCGGTAACTTTTCCCTGACATTTATTTCCTTGTATTTCAGCCGCTGGTACGAAGTCGTGTCCGTATTTATCTTTTTTCTCAATGATATATCCAGTAATGGGAGCGCCACCGTCTCGAACGGGTGGTTCCCATTTTAGTTGAACGAAATCCTTATCATAATCATCAATGACGGGCAGACCGGGAGGTCCGGGTTCGTCGAATGGGTTTTTGGCGAGAGTCGACTTGTCAGTTTCGAGTGGTTCTGACTCTCCCTCGTTGTTAACGGCTTTTACTCTGAATTCATACCGTTTTCCCGGTTCTAATCCTTTGATATCTGCTTCAGTCTTATCGGCCGGAACTTTAGCGACGGGAACCCATCTTCCGGTTGCTATGTCTTTCTTTTCTATGACATAATCCTGAATCGGAACTCCGCCGTCGTCTTTGGGCGGATGCCATTCCAGTTTACATCCATTCGCGTGAACGTCACTCACATCGAGCGGACCCTCTGGTTTCCCGGGTTTGTCGAGAACATTGATCTCAACCTCTGCCTCGTCTTTTCCGGATTCGTTTTCAGCCAATATCTTATATTTTCCACTTTGAGCGCGAGTCATGTTTTTCATTTGAATGTGTGATTCATACTCTGGATTTTCAATTTTAGTGTTGGCGTCGGTTTCGACAGGTTTACCCGCGAAAAGCCACGTTACCTTTGGTGGCGGTTCACCACTCACTTCAACATCTAATTTAGCCGTATTTCCAGCTTTGATAGTAATCGGCTGCAAATTTTCCCGATTGATCTTCGGAGCCAAATGTCTCTCTTTTGCGATATGAGGCTTAGTTCCCTCACTCGGCTCTCCCGGTCCGGCCTTATTGACGGCGCGCACTCGAAATTGGTATTGTTTGCCTTTTTCAAGTCCCTCAACTTTTGCTTCAGGTTTAGATGAATTTGTTTCCAAAATAGGTTCCCAATTACTGCTGAATTTGTCTTTCTTTTCCACGATATACCCAGTAATGGGAGCCCCGCCATCGTCTTTTGGTGGTTTCCACTTGAGGTCTACGTGTTTTTCACTCCAGTCAACAATATCTGGAACACCCGGAGCATTGGGATTTTCGTATGGGTTCTTTGCCAATACTGGTTCGGTAGTCACTAATGGTTCTGATTCTCCTTCAGAATTGATTGCTTTTACTCTGAACTGATAGAACTTTCCGGGCTGAAGACCAGTCACTTCAAAATTGGTCGCGTCTTTATCTGCTTTACCACATGGAACCCAATTACCTGTTAATGGGTCCAACTTTTCGATAGCATATCCTTGAATAGGTTTCCCGCCGTCGTCTTCAGGCTTTTGCCACTGAAGATTACAGCCTTTTGCGTGAACTTCAGACACTTTAAGCGGACCCTTTGGTCTCGAAGGCGCGGCCAACACACAAATCTCAACTTGTGCCTCATCTTTTCCCACTTCATTGACAGCAATTATAGTATATTTTCCGGTATGTTTACGTTGTGCGTCATTTATAGTGAATTTTGTGTTATAGTCGACATTCACAATATCGTAATTTTCATCTTTTTGCACAACTTTTTCAACCAGTTTCCAAGTGATGGTCGGCGGGGGTTCGCCCCTCACATTGACGTCAAGCTTGATTTGTTTGCCTCTCTTGACAGTAATTGGTAGATCTAAACTAGTTCTATCAATATATGGTTTGAGACGACGATGTTTAACAACATGATTTTTGGTGGCATCGCTGGGTGGACTCGGACCCGCTTTGTTGACTGCAATAACACGAAATTGCACTTCTGTCCGCTCTTTCAAGTCAACCACTTTTCCTTCAGTTACATTTCCGGGAACTTCTGTTGCTTTTTCCCAATTTGGCGAAAGTTTTTCTTTCTTTTCGATGATATACTTCTCAATGGGAGCGCCGCCGTCGCTCTTGGGTTTTTCCCATTTCAGATCAACGCTCACGTTGTCGTATTCCACAATTTCAGGAGTGCCCGGTTTTGATGGTTCGTCGTATGGGTTTTTGGCAATAATCGGTTCTAATGTAGTCAATGGTTCAGATTCTCCCTCATCGTTAATAGCAGTGACACGGAATAGGTATTCTTTTCCCGGTGTGAGTCCCGTCACTTCGAGCTCTGGTTTATCTGTTTTTCCGCATCGAATCCAACGACCCGTTTCTTTATCGAACTTTTCCACTTCATATTGTTTGACAGGAACTCCTCCGTCATCTTTAGGTTTCTTCCATTTCAATTTGCAGCCTTCCTTATGCACTTCAGACACTTCCAGCGGACCCTCTGGTCTTGAAGGAGCGGCCAATACTGTCAGCTCAACCACAACAGAGTCAGATCCCGATCTGTTGGTTGCAGTTATTGTGTATTTTCCAGATTGTTTTCGAGTAGCTTTTGTGACACTAATGTCCGAATGATAGTCAATGTTTTCAATTTTAATGTTGTTGTCATCCGTTAGTTTAGTGTTTGAATCACCGAAAGTCCACGTGACTGTTGGCGGCGGTTCTCCTCTTATGTCGACCTCATATTTGTGCGAACGGCCGGCTTTGATTGTTATGTTTTTAAGATTAGTTCTATCGATATATGGTTTTAAGTTGCGATGTTTGACAACATGCGTGTCAGTGGCATCGCTTGGCTCACTCGGACCCGCGAGGTTCACAGCACGCACTCTGAACTGAACTGCAGTGTTCTCTTTCAAGTTGGGAACTGTTGCCTCACATTTTGCGTCTTCAGTTTTAACCACTTCTTTCCATTCAGAGCTGAACTTGTCTTTCATCTCTACTATATATCTCTCAATGGGTTTTCCGCCATCTTTTTCAGGAGGCGCCCATTTGAGATCAACTTTTGTGTTATCGTAATCAACAATTTCTGGTTTACCCGGTTTTGACGGTTCGTCGTAAGGATTTTTGGCAACGAAAGGCTGGTCCAGTTCTAAAGGATCGGATTCGCCTTCTTTGTTGATAGCTTTAACTCTAAACTTATATTTTTTGCCTTTAGTAAGTCCTTCACACTTAAAGCTATTGGCATTGGGCCCCACTTCACCGCATGGAACCCATCGGCCCGAATCCATATCCATTTTCTCTATCAAATAGCCCTTAAGCTCAGATCCGCCCAAATCCTTGGGTTGTTTCCATTTGATTTTAGCTGATTCGGCACGAACTTCTTCGAGCACAAGAGGACCTTGTGGTGGCGTCGGCTTATCGAGCACTACAACGTCTGCACTCGAACTGCAAGTTCCAGAAGTGTTGGTAAGTGTCAAAGTGAATTTACCAGAATCTCCTCTCACCGCTTGTTTTATGACTAGTAATGTATTCTTAGCTGTATTTTCAATACTTATTCTATTCGAAGGCTTTATTTCATTTGTATTAATAGTCCACTTGACTTCAGGCGGAGGTTCGCCACCGAATTGAATGTCATATTTAATAATCGCTCCTTTCTTTACGATTATATTTTTGAGATCGTCTCCAATTATAAACGGTTTAACAAATCTGGCCTTCACTAAGATATTCTTTGTGGGATCGCTTGGTTCTCCAGGTCCGGCCTTATTGACGGCGCGCACTCTGAACTGGTACTGCATGTTCTCTTTGACAGCCGTTACCTTTCCTTTCAATTGATCGCCAGAAACTTCAAGACACGGCACCCAATCGGGTGAAAATTTATCCTTTGATTCGACTACATATTTCTCAATAGGAGATCCGCCATCTTTTTCTGGAGCTTTCCATTTGAGATCGACGTGATCTTTGTCCCAATCGGTCACTTCTACGTCTTGTACTTTTGATGGTTCGTCGTAGGGATCCTTTGCAAATGTAGTTTTTGGTGCATTCAATGGCTCTGAAGCACCCTTTTTGTTGACAGCTCTAACTCTGAATTTATATTCTTTTTTGTGAACCAAGTCTTTGACATCTATTTTGCATTGTTCAGTAGTTCCCACTTCAGTCCAACCTCCGCGAACGGCCAAGTCTTGTCGCTCTACCACATAATGCAAGAGCGGAAGACCGCCCGTGTCTTTGGGTGGTTTCCAGGCTAACTTACATTTGTCGCGGAACACATCGGTCACATCAAGTGGTCCTTCTGGAGGTGAGGGCACGTCCACAAAGTTTAATTTGAGAGGAGTTTTTGCCTCTCCCTGAGAGTTGGCTAAACTAAAGTCATATCCGCCTGAGCTCTCTCTGGTTGGCTTTTTAAATGTTATAACAATTTTGTCTTCTTTAATAGCAATGTCAACATCTTTTGCAGAAACTGGTGAACCGTTTCGCGTCAATTTAGGCAAAAGATCTGAAGTTCGAACTCCGGTAACTGTAAATAATTATATAATTTTGATTAGAGATAAAGTTTAATAATAACGATAATTTGGTTAACCTTTATATGGAATTTCGAGAGAAAAGGGACGGCCAGCGTCTGCCTGATAATCAGTTTTGTCTAAATTGAACTCAGGTTTCTTTTCTGCTTCCCTCACATTCACTTTACAGCTACACTTCATTTCTTTACTTTTGATCGAATACTCTCCAATATCATCGAGTTGTGCGTTAGTTATAATCAATTGTTGTTTTCCGTCATCATTATATTTTATCGTTATTCTGATTAAAAGTAGTTTTTAATTTTCAAAATTATTGTTCATTTTTACATTAAAATATACTATAAGATGATTAAGACATGCCTATCGCTTGACTTAATTTCTTCTCCATTTTTAAACCACTTGACGGGCGCTTTCCTTTCAAGCATTTCCACTTCAAGAACAATGTCTTCGCGCTCTAATACTGTTTTGTCTTCTAATTTCTTTCTGAATTTATTTGAAGCTGAAATGCATTTGAAAAGCAAATAGATTTCAAACTTTATAATACAAATACATGATATGCATATTAAGTTATACAGTATAAAGTACATGTACGGAGGCGGCATAAATACCATGTTGAACTTTCAATATATATTTCTTTAATAAGATTTATCTTTTATGATAAAGACTTTATCAAAAAAGATTAAGTCTTGTCAAATTCATATATATTCTAAGTTGAACATGCTATTTATGCCGCCTCTGTACATGTATATACAGAACAGTATATACACATTGATATATAGATATAATTGTTTTAAGGTCCTAATAAAATCATACTCACGTTCAACTAATACTTCAGATTTAGTTGTGTCAGCATTTGTCTTACAAGTATATTCTGCTTCATCGGTAACTTTAGCTTTTTTGATAATAAGCCTTCTCTTTCTATTATCTGCGATAATTTCCAATTTTTTGGGAATGGCAGTGATCTCTTTGCCATCCTTGTACCATGTCACTTTAGCAAACGCGTCATCCACTTCGCAGTCCAATTGAATCGTTTCATTTTCAGTTGTTTTAAGACTCATAAGAGGCTTAACAAAGATGTATTGTCGATCAGTACACGTCAACTTAGTCTTAGTCTGTTCTTCTGGACTTATGCGACACGAATATTCGTCGGTGTCATCCACTGTACAGTTTTGTATTTTCAATATCTTTTTGCCGAACGTGTCCTGTTCTATAACATATTTATCACTGGGTTCAATCTTTTGGTCTCCTTTATACCACTTGACGGGTGCCTTATAATGATTGCACGTGCACTCCAGCACTGCTTCTCTACCCGTGTATTGTTCAGAGCGTTTTTGTAAAGGTTTAGTAAATTTATAGACCGGGTCCGGACGGTCCACTTCTAACATAGCATGACATGAAGTTTCCAAACATTGACATTTATAACTACCTGCATCTTCAACACGTGGTTCGTGTATTTCAAGTACGTGCAAATCGCCAGTACTATTTGCGTGATATTTTTTACCGATAAACAATTCTGTTCTTCCTTTAAACCATTTGGCTTTGATTCCTGATTTAGAAAACACTGCCTCAAAGCGAACGATTTTGTCTTTGCCTTCTTTCACGTGTTGGTCTTGTAATGGTTTGATAAACATATCTGGTTTCTAAAGTGAAATTTTATGCTATGCTTTATAAATAATACATGTTCTGCAGCAGGAAATAAATTTCAAATTCATGCACAAACCCATCATTAGGATTTAGGTATAATTGAGATCTTTTTTGTTGGAAAGGATCTGCTATTTGGATAGGATTAACAAATGGCTGTTTTAACATAAAACACATCAAATTTATTCATTTTTGTGATGTAACTAATAATGAAATTGTTAACATAAATCTGAAATTTCAAATGTTGTGAAAAGTAACATTTAAAGGGAATATTAAAAATTTTTTGGA
Source organism: Nothrus silvestris (assembly GCA_033995675.1). Classification (NCBI taxonomy): domain Eukaryota; kingdom Metazoa; phylum Arthropoda; class Arachnida; order Sarcoptiformes; family Nothridae; genus Nothrus; species Nothrus silvestris. Next base: position 25,114 of record JAUJYU010000013.1, read on the forward strand.
CAGTTAAAAAGTTGATCAGACTCAACCAGGGTTTGAAAACCGGATCTCAATATATGGCCAACTGCGAATTTAACCGAATAGTCCACATCTGATCTGAACTGATTAACTGTGTTTTTTTGAAAGGGTCACAATTTAGATCTAATGCTATGCTTATTGTGTGAGACAAATGCTTACGTCGTTCTACACCAGCGGTTCTCAAACTCGGTTTTTGGGAGCACTGGTACTCCCGAGAAGGGGGTGCTCCCGGACAGAAATTGAAAAATGTTAGGTAAGTGCTCCCGGGAGAATAAAATAACAATATATATACAGTCGAACCCGTTTATAACGAACTCAGATATAACGAATACCCGCTTATAACGAATCAGATCCTATGTACCGATTCCTTAGACTTCTTTAAAAAGTAGACACTTATAACGAATCTCGGTTATAACGAGCACTTTCGGCTGCACCGACCTGTTCGTTATAAACGGGTTCGACTGTATATTTAATAAAAGTTTTAAAAATATTAAAAACTTATATCTAAGTATAAGATAGCAATAGTTTATTACAGGAAACTTTAATAAATGCAACATTTCATTTGAAATGTTCTTACTTATCTCCATAAAAACTTCTTATGACATTAAACAAGAAATCAAAATGAATAAATTGGCAAAATTATGAACTATTTTGAATGAAAAAATCTGAATTTTTAAATTAAGCTGGAGGGTAAACTTTGTATTTTTACTAAATTAGCCAATAAAACATCACAAAAATATCAACGTGCAATGCTTATCAATTATAATAGCAACTATGCAAATAATTATATTACATTTTGCACACGCAACTGATGTGCAAATCTAATCAAACCACGTAGTTTTTTACTTGAAGTTTCATATTTAGATGCTCCACAACAATTAATTGGATACAAAGTGCTCCCAGAGCTGAAAAAGTTTGAGAACCGCTGTTCTACACAATGCGTGTATTTATTATTGTTTATTGAGAATTTCAATTTGAAATTATAGATGTATTTGATATTAGCGCTCGCTTTATGTGTCTAATACTTAGGACTAACTATAATGCTGTTATTAACTACAACTACAGTAACATTTGTTTTAATATACAATATTAGTTACTTCACTAATGACTGATAACTTGGACATAGAATTGCAGATTCAATGGAAAATTGAATTCTGATTAATGAAATCATTTCTGCCAACTCTTTAATTCCAAGAAAATGGAATACATGTAGACATTGAAAGCACATATATTTTTAATCTGGCTTTGCTTTAAAGCTAAGGAATATATTGCCTGAGCTCTCATCCAAAACGACATTAAGCAATTACTCAATCGGTGATCAAACCTTAGGACGTTTCTTGACCGCTTGCAGTGTTGGCCAATCAGGTATTAAATCTGCAAGAGATGGTTTCCTAAAATTGAGAGGACTCGGGGCTCGCAATGACTCCATTTCATCCTTTTTTGTTTTAATTTTACGCAAATATCACATGAACACAATTGAAGAACATTTGTAGACGAATGAGCCCATAACACAATTACAGGGCCGTAACAAAAATATGTACAAAGAGAAAGCCCAATTCATCACATACAGCAATACTAGTGTTAATAATAACTACTTTCTATAATCTATTTTCTAAACTATTCTAGCATTTAGGAATCCAATTTTAAACTAAGGATTTATTACTAGCATTTATTCATTGAAATCTACTCTAAATGTATTAATAAGTCTCTACAGGTATTAATACCTAAATAATTGATTTTCCAATATCTAGTATTCAAATTATTAAACATTTAAATTTTTTAAGTAAAGCATTAATAAAAAAAGATTAATAGAAGCCTAAAAGTCATGCAATTTGAGAATTATAAAAATAAATGTGAAAGCTAGCATTCAAAAGCTAATCTTTAATGAATGACATTTTTAATTAAAACATTTCAGTAAAATTTTTTACAAACTGAAAAGTATTCTCCGAAACATATAACTAATAACTAATTTATTAATAATGTTTCAATTTTCAGAAAAGATTATTATATTATAATTTCATATCCTGTAGTGAAATAAAATGTAAACTTACGTGACTCGGTTGTTACTGTACAAATAATTTAATTATGTATTCATTCTGAGATTTGTTTAAATTTGAAATATCATTCAAAAAATTTCACTTCTATTTCATCTTTTAGTCAATTAGTAGAAGAATATATTTGAATAAACATTGAACACAAGTAACATTAATTTTGATGAAATATACGGATATCGTAAAGTTTTTTTGATATCAATGTAACGAATAATTCAACATAAAGTTAAGGACATTAAAGATGAGAAAAGGCAATAGATTTGCAAAACATAAACTTAAAACATATAGAATTTGGACAAAATAGAGTACAAGTAATAGAGCTCTGAATTTAGATCTCTTAAACAATTAGAAATTTGAAATTGTTTATGGCTTATGCGGTATTAAATGAGTTTCATTGAAACAGTTTTTAACCTGATTTCAGCCGAAAAGCACAGAATCCTTTTTTAAAGAATTTATTTCAAATTTTCGCTTATGATTTAGATTGAGTTTTAACGAATATTTATGTGATTTATTGGGGATTACCTTAATCTCTAACTAATTATAAAAACTAATCTTAAAATTTTTATAATTAAAGACTGACATACCTTCATATCTTTAAGTGAAGCTCTTCTTTCATCTTCAGTTGGCTTAAGATTACCCCAATCGGGGTCTTTGTCGTCTTTACCCCATTTGGCGTATTGCTTGCTCTTAAGCATAGCTCTAAAATCCATTCCACTTTCATCTGATTTAGAAGTTATTAATTGATTTGCATTTTTATAAATTGAAACAAAAAAATAAAACATTTGACAATAGAATACTTACCGCTGACGAAGACTTTAATGTTACAGCTGTCTTCTCCGTGTTGATTATACGCGAGTATTTTATACTTTCCCTCATCAGTTTGCTTAGCTTTTCTCATACAAAAATATATAGTATTGGTTTCCCCGTCTGACACTATTTTATATCTTCCGCCCTCAAAAATTTCATTCCCGTCTTTATAAAACTTAAACTGTGCTACAGGATTGCTCTCAACCGTCGCCTGAAGGAAAGCTGTCTTTCCGTCCACTGCACTAACATTCTCTACATAATCTGTAATAATCGGCTCATGTCCCTCCTCTCCCGCCGGCTTTAAAGGAGTCGACGGTTTATCGGCGCGATCTATCTCTACCGCGGACGCGCGTCTCATATCAATGGAGGATCTCCTCATGGTACTGCCGCGCCTGCCATCTCTAACCTCTAACATCTCTCCAGGTCTCAACTTCTTGGTTTGTCCGGTAGTCTCGTCGACAGCGATGCCTTTTTCATCTGCAATAATAACGATTGAGGGACGTCGTGAAGTACGAGGGCTTATGGGTCTATCTAGTATATCATCTATTATGCTATCGCGTCTATCTATTTTATTATCAACCGAATCCTTACGTTCAGGTGTTGGCTCTCTCACCACCGGAATTGGTACGCGATTCTCATTAACCGAACCCTTTTTCGCGCCTGAAATCTCTCCCTGTTTTGAGGGCTCATCTGTTTCTCCGACAGCAATAGAGGGGACAAGACTTTCGCGTTTACCCGCCTTTTTCACAGAAATCTTCTTCTTTACCGGTTCTTCAATTGTCACCGAATCCTTCTTCGGCTCCTCAGTCGTCAGCGAATCCTTCTTCTTCTCCTCAGTTGTCAGTAAAGTCTTCTTCTTTCCCTCGGGAGTTAACGACTCCATTATCTTCGGCTCGTCTTTCTTTTCTGCAATATTTTCGGCATTTTTTTCTTCAACTTTTTTCTTAATAGAAAATTTGCGTTTTGTTTCCGGTTTTGGTTCCGGTTCTGGTTCTGGTTTTGTTTCAGGTTTTAATTCTGGTTTTAATTCTTGTTTTGATTCTGGTTTCACTTGTGGAGGACTTAACTCTTTAGGTTTAATATTTAGTTTTGATTTGTCTTCTACTTTATTTTCGTTCACTTTTTCTTCTGCTTTTTTATCTAATAAACTGTTGGCGTCTTTTTTCTTTATAGAAATTCTTCTTTTAGTTTCTGCTGGTTTTTTAGTCTCTAAATTGTTTTCTTCCACTTTTGAATCTCTTCTCTCCTCTGCTTTTTTCTCTTCAATTCGTTGTTGTTCTGAAACTTTTTTCTTTTCTTCGATTTTCTCTTTTTCTTCGATTTTTTTCTTTTCTTCGATTTTTTTCTTTTCTTCGATTTTTTCTTTTTCTTCGATTTTTTTCTTTTCTTCAATTTTTTTCTTTTCTTCAATTTTTTCTTTTTCTTCAATTTTTTTCTTTTCTTCAATTTTTTTCTTTTCTTCGATTTTTTCTTTTTCTTCAATTTTTTTCTTTTCTTCAATTTTTTCTTCTTCTTCGACTTTTTTCTTGTCTTCAATTTGTTCCTCCACTTCTTCTTCTTCTTCCTCTTCTTCGGCCTTTTTCTCTATATTTAAAGTTAATTAAATTCAAAGCAATAAAAAAAAGTGAGACGACTAACCATTGACAGTAAGTCTTGCAGAAGATTCTTCTTCACCATAGGAGTTGACAATTTTGACGGAATAGTTTCCACTTAATTCAGTGGTTGCATTGTTTATGGTTAGTCTTGAAGTGGAATTATCGGAATATATCCTATAATTACGACTTTCTTTAATAACTTGTTTGTTTTTATACCAAATAACTGTCACTTTTTCAGTTGACTCGTATTTGACGATCAACTCAATGGTGTCTCCCATTTCACACGTCTGTCGAATCAAATATTTTCATTAAATTCAAGTAATTTTTTATAGAGTTTCGTTAATGCAATTTTCAAATTTTCAAATCTAAGGGCTTTAATGAATACTCTTATTAATTCTTTAAATAATTATTATATTATTATTTATAAACTGTTAAAGAATTAAGAATGAAAATAATTTATTGCCTAACCTTTTTAGTGAAAATCTTAATTTTGACAATAATTTACTTTCAAATTGTTAGCGAATATATAATACTCTAAAAATTATCGGAAATTAACTCTAATAACATTAATTATTTGTCATATAATAAGAAATTAATTAAAAAAATATGAACGATGGTCTCATTTTCAAATTGTGTTTTTATGAAATTACGAAATAAATATGTTTCGAAAAATTAGTAAAATTTTTATTCCCCAACATTATAAAAGCAATTTTAGGATATTTATATCAGATTTGTAAATTGTAAATTATCATATGAGATGCTTAATTCACCTTAAAAGATACTTTGTTACAAAACATGCAGGCTTGCTTTTCAGTCAAATGTAAAAAATGCAGTTAAGTCTATTTAATAGCTAATTCTATATAGTTTATTTATTGACCGCTATCAACAGTTATGTTTTTTACAGCGGTGACAGTCACAGTTTTAGGTGGACA
>JAUJYU010000014.1:0-29430 GCA_033995675.1 Nothrus silvestris
CGAAATCATTGAATGAATATTAAGAATAACTTTATTTGAATCAAAACAAAACTTGGATGTCGTCAATGGCAACACATTTGATCTTTTATTGATTTAAAATTATTTCGTAAAAGACATGTCTATTAAGAATATTATTATTTATAGCAGTAATTAATAATTATTATTAAATTTGAATATTTTTTTATAGTTTTTGTAATAATAAGTTTATAACAACTTTTAGAAATAATGTCAATCAAAACAAATGCAATTAAACCACAATTAGAACTGACTTTAGCTCTAATAAAGCCCGACATTTGTCATAATCAGAACAATTTAAATGTAAGACAACGTTTTTTTAATATTATTGATAATTAATTTTATAAACTTTTCTATTTTTAAATATCAATAATTTTTATAATCAGAAAGTTTTAAGCAAAATAAAGTTTATTCAATTAAAAGTACCGCTATTTTAACTAATTTTTATATAAATTGATTGAAAGTAATGTTAGAGTTTAGTGAAAAAAAGTTATTTCAAGTGTTCATATTTGATAACTAATAAATTGATTGCTGTGAATAAAGTTGAAGTGATTTAAATTAAATTTTATAAACTTTGAATTAACAGTTTTTAATAATGAGAACTTATATACAAATATATACTTATATATAAATGATTTGACTTTTAAGGCAATTAGAAAAGAAATTAAAATAAATGGATTTTATTTTATTCGTTCAGTTGTTAAGCGAATTAATGAATCAGAAGCGCATCACTTCTATATTGAACATAAAGGTATCACTTGATTAACTTATTATTTGTTTGTTTTAAATAATAAGTTATTTAAATAGAATTATTTAAATAAGTTTTTCATTTCAGATAAGTTTTTCTTTTGGAGATTAGTCTCATTCATGTCGAGCGGTCTCACGTCCGCTCATATTATTGCCAAACAGAATGGGATCAACCATTGGAGACAAATGATGGGATCCACAAAAGTTTACAAGTATTTGATTTATAAATTTCTCGCATTATTAAAAACTGTAAAATTAAAAGACATTAAAATAGATATTTTGTTAGAGCACGACATGAAGAGCCCAATACTATTAGAGGTAGATATGGATTGACAGATACGCGAAACGCCACCCACGGCTCAGATTCTGCGGAATCAGCCCTTCGAGAGATACCATTTTTCTTCCCTGACTTTGACTCTAATAAATGGTTTACAGAAGAAGAACCATATTTTAGAGATCCAAATAATATAGAGTTTATATCAAATGAATGGTTGCATAGAATAAGAAAATCCTAAACATTTGTAATTATAAATTAAAATCAATTTTGTTTATTTTTCTAAAAATCAAATTAAATCAATGCGATTATGAAATTAAGTGTTAAGATATTGTTTATAATTTACATAATTTGTAATAAAAACAAACAATAGAACTGAAAATTAAAAATAAAGTAAAATGTATTAACAGGTTAGCGATTTGTCAATTCTGTGTTAAATCATATACTTTACAACTGAATGTCATGTATTGAAAATAATATTTACAGTTAATTTAGATTTATATAAAATGTGATTTATATAAATAAATTTCATGTCAAGGATTCCGGTTCAATGATTAAATCACCGAAATATGCTGTCACTGTTTTTATTTTATTGTTGACGAGATTTTGTTCGACTTCGACGGGATTTCCATTTCCGGCCATTTCTTTCAATTCATTTTTATCTATATTTCGCGGTAACAAAAAGCCGATGTTCGGCGATATATGTTTTTGGGTGACATCGAAGACACTGATCCCATTGGGTGACATCATATTCATTTTGTATGCCTCTCGTCTCAAATACTGAGGTCCACCCCAGGGAGGACTCAAGAAGACAGCATCAGCTTTAAAAGCGCAGTCTTTCGCTAATTGCATATAATCTCCAACAATGAACTCAATTCTATCGGAAACGCCATATATGTTTGAATTATGTTTAGCGAACTCTATTTTACGAAAATCGATATCAATGGCAATCACTCGAACATAGTTTGAAATGAGAGCAAATTGAATGGTATTTCCACCCGAACCGCAAAACGCGTCAATTATTACCATATAATTCTTTTTCTTAAAACGCTGTGCAATGTGTTCGGCGATGCGTTCGGGAGTCACCGAATACCAGGACTCGTTGTCCAGTTTTATTCCTTCGTCAAAACGTGAAAAGAGTCGATATCTTTGATGCCAATACTTGGACTTTCGCTTTTTATTCGAAGTTTTCGTTTTTTCTACACTTTTATCCATTTGTTTATCAGTCTTTGATTCCTCTGATATGTCGTCCATAAAGTCGTATTCGTGTTCTCTTTTAATAATTATAGGCCTTTCTTCAGGCGGTTCTTCGCCATCGCTTCCATTGTTTGCGTTAACACTGCGTTGCATTTCGTTAAGTGAAGTATAATTAACTCCAGAAGTTGTTGGCGTCAATTCATTTACTCTTTCATCTGATTGAGAGCTTGTTTTTTCTTCTCCAGAATCTAAAGGCTTTTCATTTGATTCCATATTATCGTCGATTTGAATATTAGTCAACATTTGTGGCAAAAACTTGAAATCATCTGAAATTATATTTTGTTGCGTTTTATACACAAATCGGTTGTATTCCAACTCATACTCTTCTGAGCAGTGATTATCCCATAACTGTTGCCATAAATGTTTGGATTCATTTTCATCATTCATTTCATTATTTTCTTGAGTGCTCTCAAGAGTCAAACCATAAGAGCTATCATTATATTTGGCGTATTTTTCAGACCACGAATTGTAGACAATATCAGAACCGAATTTGAGCCAATATTTTTCAAATAATTGTTGCAAATCCTCGTTATTTGATTTGTTTGTATTGTATTCTTCAGTATTCTTCAAAAGAGACTTCTTTTTCTTTTTTGATCTTTTATTTGAAGCTCTGTTTGAAGAGAACTCTGAGGGCAAACCCAACGCTGCCATCAATTGTTTCTCTTCTATCAGGTTTTGGTCTAAAGTGACAACTAAATCATTATCTTCTTCGGTGTCTATTTCCTCATCAAATCCATTGTCAATCATATCATTAATCGATACGAAATGTTTTGGTAAACATAAATCGCTATCACTTTCAAAAACAAATTAAAATCAATGACAAACCCATTAATTGAATTGATTATCAATACTTCAATACTTACTTAATCACAGATTCTGTGATAATAAGAGTGGAACTCATTCTTCAAAATTGAAAGACAATGTTATTATGATATGAAAGCATTCAATTTGTTGATCATATGCTATCAATAATTATTTGACAATATTATTAATCCTTTTAAAACGATTTTAAATTGAACTCAAGAATACATTAAACTTATAAATGTTTTAAAACCTTTCAATATCTAAGTTTATTAAGAATTAAATATATATTAAATATAAAATAGGCCCAAATTCTCAGAAAGTTTACAAAGCTTTTATTAATGTTTTGATTTTATAATAAACACATGTTTTTTGTTTACATAACTTTCAAATGCAATTTATGAGAAAATCATTAATAAGTTTAAAAAAGTTCTTAAGAATGAATCCATGGAAGAAACCATTGATTGTGATAATGGGTTCGACCGGTTGTGGAAAAACCAAACTTTCTCTCGAAATCGCAAAACAGTTTAACGGAGAGATAATTAGCGCCGATTCGATGCAGGTTTGGGTTCATCAATGGGTTCATCAATGCTATCATTAATTGATCGCTAACTATAACTATAACTATAATCACTTATAAGACTATTTTTTCAATTAATTGTTATTCAGGTTTACAAAGGATTAGATATCGTCACAAACAAAGCCACTCTCGAAGAAAGACAACAAATTCCTCACCATTTGATTGACTTTTTAGATCCTTTGAAACGGTTTTCAGTAATTGATTTTCGAAACAGAGCTCTAAAAGTGGTAAAGGTTTTCATTTATTTAATTCAATAATCATTTGCTCATCAAATATAATAAAATATTTATATAAATAGATAAATGATTTGATGGATAACAACAAAGTTGCTATTCTTGTCGGCGGAACTAATTATTATATCGAATCCATTTTATGGGAAGTTCTTATCATTAATGAAGAGAACAATTCAAGAGATGATAACCAAAAGTTGGTATTCGATAAAGACATGGAAATAACAGAACCAATTGATTGCAATGAATTAACCAAAGAAGACGTCTTCTCGTCTTCGATCACTTTCGACAGATTCGAAAACATATCGAGTGATAAGTTATATAATATTTTGAGAGAAATCGATCCCAAATCAGCGCAAAGTCTTCATCAAAACGATAAAAGAAAAATTATCCGATGTTTACAAGTCTTTCAACAAAATGGCAAACCTTATAGTGAAATAATTGCTGATCAAAGAAGTTCGGAGGGAGGCTCTCAATTGGGAGGTCCCCTCAGGTTCAAAAATTCAGTCATTCTATGGCTCGATTGCGATAAAAACAGTATTAATACTCAATTTTTAGACACTTTTTTGCAATTTTTATACAAATTCAATATATTTTTGCAATTTTTTAGTATTGGACAAAAGACTTGATAAACGAGTGGATGATATGATTGAAAATGGATTAATTGACGAACTTTTAGACTTTCATCAAAAATATAATCGTGAAAGAGTTCGGCAAAATTTGTGAGTTTTATTATTGTAAAAAACTTAGAATTGATATTATTGTGATTACAATAAAATATTTAATATATTTAACAGAAATCCTGATTATACGAAAGGCATTTTCCAATCGATTGGATTTAAAGAGTTTCACAATTATTTACTATTAAGTGAAGAACAAAGAAAAAGTCACTCTAAACAATCAGAAGCACTCTTTAATAAAGGAGTGGAAGCTATGAAATTAGTGACTAAAAGATATGTGAATAAGCAATTAAAATGGATTAGAAATAGATTTTTAAAGCTAAATGACAGAGAAGTGCCTAATATTTATCGTTTAAATACAACAAATTTAGATGAATGGAGAGAACAAGTTTGTGAGCCATCCTTTGCAATAGTGGACTCGTTTATAAATGAAAGGCCACTTCCGGACCACATAAAGCCATTAACTAAGATAGAAATGAATAATTATGTTTCGACTCAATTTCGTTGTGATATCTGTGAAAAACTTCTTTGTGGTTATAATAGCTATGAATCACATCTTAAGTCAAAGACACATAAATATAGATTCAATTATGAGAAAACTTTGAAAAAACAAAGATATTATCAATTATTAAGTTTATTAAAATCGCATCAAAAAAGTCTTATTACCGGTAGAAGACATTCATTATAAATATCAGTTAATAATTAACTCACACTTGGAATGAACCAAAATTTATTTGAAAATAAGTTGACAGACATTAAACATTTGAATGAAACGATTAACTAATTTATATTATTTTACATAATTTGGAAAACACTATTTTTTGACTTTGATATCCTTTTCCGGTTCCAAAATGTCAGATCCCTTGAGTTCCTCCAACTCTGCCTTAAAAGCAGCCAATTGTAAGTCAGGGATATATCGCGACTCTTCGTGAAGATAATGGTTGTGTTCATGAATACTAAACCGAACACCGGCTGGAAGTGAACTATAGATTATTTCGATCAAAATGGGAGCCATTTTTGCGCTCAAATTCTCGATCTGAAGATTGCGTTCAAATAAGTTTAAACAATACGTGCTTTCACTGACGTCCGACTCGTGCATCAGATTATCATATTTTGAGTTCAGACTTGGCGAACACCAAAAGGAGATCACATTTACACCCAATTTATTACTCAATTTATGCAAATATGAGGCGTAACTCTCGAGAACTGCGTAATCATATCCACGGATCTGTTGATGCGTTTATTACATAAAATGTGATTAAATAAGTGATTAAACTATATTATAGACTATTAAATACCTGAACATTAATCAACGGATAGTAAGGGATTTGAGGTTTGAGATAATCTAAATATTTGGGTTCGTGAATGTCTTTCAATATGAATGAACTCATATTTCGCGATAAATGACTCCATTTGTTATTCAAATGTCTCAACAATAAAGGTTTCAACAAATTATTCATTGTTTACAAATACAACTTTATAACAATTAGATTAACAATAATTTTTACAATAAGTTTTGTCTTAATTCAAAGCATTAAATATTCATTCATATATTACGTAACAAACTGTCAACCCTTTGAGTCCAACCTGTCTGTAACGTAGTATTGCAACACTTGTAAGGCATCCAACTCTAGGTCTAAACCCCTCCAAGATTTGTGTCCGTAATATATAAATGAACTTAAAATAAAAGGAAGGCTGAAACGAGACATGAATAAAATGTTATATTCTGGTCATAACATAAACTTATTTCTTAATATTTAGTTAATTTCTTAATAAACTGTATTTCGGAATAACTTTATAAAAAATGTTAAATTTGAAGTAAAATAAATGATTTGACATTTGGAATTGAGTTGAATGACTATTGATTGTTATCTTCATTGTTATCTTCATAGTTGTCATCAATTGATTTTCGAATTATATTAGAAAATCCCAAATCATTTTTGAAGACTTTGTAAAAGTAAGGATTGATGACTCGATCCAAACAACTCTTGAACTCTTCGTCGTGAGTAATAATAATCAATTGAAAGCTAGAACTGTTCCATTTGTTCCTGTTTTTGATGATTTCAGTGATAGCGATCGCAAACGAACTGATGTTGTCTTTGTCTAAGTTAGTCGTCGGTTCGTCTAATGCAAGAACACAACAATTGGAACAAAAGATTTCAGCCAAAGCTAGTCTTATTACAAGAGATGCCAACACTTTCTGACCAGCAGAACATCTGCCTCTCATATCCATTTCGGTCTCACCCTTAACCATAACCACTCTATAGTTGAAATTTCTGCGTTTGTCGTTAGCACTTCTCTCTTCTTCATCGCACGTAATCTTAATGAAGTCGATGTCGTGTCCCCTATAAGTGCGTTTCCAAAAGCCTTTCACTAATTTATTGATTTCATCCATTTTCCTCTTATGAAACGCAGAAATGGCGAAATCCAAGGCTTTATAGTATTTATTCAAGTCTTCTCCTGACAACTCACTTATCTTCAAATCAATAGATTTTTCTTTGTAATTGTTGTCCGCGTTTTTGTATTCGGCTTTCTTTAGATCCTTTTCTAATGAAGCGATGTTTTCCAGAATTGGCATTTGTTTTCCAATCGATTGCTGACGAATGGCTTCCAATTTCTTTTCTTCTCTTTCGAGTTCACGCTTTTTAAGAGTGAGAGCTTTCAAATCATGAAATCCTAACTTTTTCCTCTCGTTCTCCACAACCACTCTTTGGTCTTTGATCTCATTCTCATACGTGAAAACTTGACGATTGTCTTCAAGTTCTCTTTTCCGCACTTCAACGCTCGATATCTCTTCTGATATTTTATTGATGTCTTCACTAACAGCTGTTCTATCAGTTTCTACTCTTGATATTTCTTTCTTCATTTCCGATAGTTTTATATTGAGTTCAATTATTTTATCTGATTTTCCACTTCGTCTGTAATTTTCGATTTCTTTATTATGTCTTTCAATATCTTTTTGTTTTTCTTTAATTAATTGAATCTGAGTTTGAATTTTGCGCTCAAATTCTGTCAATTCTTTCATTAACTCTGATTTTTGACTTTCAATTTCATCGATCTTAGGATTCAAAGCCATTGCTTTCATTTGCGATTCCATAATATTATTGTCCAATACTTTAATTTGACTTTGAATGTCCTCTACTTTCTTAACATTAGTGATCTTCTCCTGTTGTTCTCTTTCTATATCTAATTTCTTTCTCTCACAACTTTGTAAAGCGTTTTGTAGTTTATTATAATTGTCGGAATGTTTTGCAATCATTTCTTGACTTTTAGTTATTTGCGAATCGATGTTATCGTAATTATCTTTCTTTTCCTGCAATTCATTACTGATGTCTTCAATATTACCACAATTTTCATCGAACTTCCAAAAGACATCATTTATTTTTTGATCCAATTCTTTTATTTCTTTGAAACAATTGTCGTAATCGGACGCGTCCTGTATTACAGATTGCAATGAATTCAACTCATTTTTAAGTTTACTTATTTCCAACTTTTCCTTATCATTAGATTTTCTTTGATTGTTATTCACTTCAATACTAGTATTGATTTCTGACTCAATTTTTGGTATTTCTTTAGCTAAATCTCTAATAGTTGTGACGACAGAACGCAAGTCAAGTAGACTTTTATATACACTTTCTTTTTCTTTGATTTTCTTCTTAAGCTCTTCAATAGTATCTGGAGTTTGCGTCACTTGTTTTTCCAATTTTTGCTTCACTTCTTCTTTATTAAGTTTATTACCATTTTTTGCATTCCATTCAAAATTCATATCCCGTTCACAAACAGGACAACAATCAGTTGTTTGAATTGAATCGATTTGTTTCTTCAAAAATGGTTCAAAACTCCCAATATCTGACAATTGAATTCGCAAATCTTTGAGTTGATCCTCAGTACTCATTAAAGTGTTTTCATAATCATTCAAAAGACACACTCTTTTGAGTTTAGTGTCCAACTCATTGAGTTGTTGCTTCTTTTTGCGGACGGTCTCCTGTTTGATGTCAACTCTGGTCACTTTACTCGTCAATTCATTTTCATTTCGTGACAAACTGTTAACCTTTTTCTCCATATTAAGACTTAAATTTCTCATATGATTACTGAGAGAGCTGTGAAACTCGCCTTCAATGGCGCCAACACTTTGCATCACATCATTATGAACTTCACTTATTTGCTGAGCTTTAAGTTCTTTCTCAGACTTATCTTTCTTCAAAATTTCTAATTTAATTCTTTCTTCATTTTGTTCGTGAGTTTTCTTCAACTTTTCCTCTAAAATATTGATATCATATTTGAGTCGTTTCTTATCGGATTCCAATTGAATGACATCTCTTTTGGTGCTTTCGATATCAGTTGTGTCTAATTGTTTGATTTGTTCGCCTAAACGTTTGATGTCATTATTCAAAGAATTGTATTGACTCTCAGATAAACCCGAGTTTGCAATCTTTCTTTGAATGTCAGCCAAAGACCTCTGTTTGTTGAGCAAATCTGTTTCCCAAAGTTGAACCTCATGTTCATAATTGCTTTTGAGAGCTTTGCATTCATTGAGTTCTTTAGACATTACATCGAAAGTGTTATTGCGAACACTCTTTTCATGATTGAGCTCTTTATTTAATGTAAGCAATTGGTCGCTCATCACTTTCAACACAATTGATATGTCATTACTGCCCAACTCTTGCTTAGCGTCTATTTTAGCAATGATTTGAGGACTAATAGAAAGTGATGTTTCGCTTTGAATTTTGGACACCATTTGAGAGATTTGATTGAGCAATGCTTTGTATTGTTCTTCGCTGAATTGTAATTTAGTTAATTCTTGAGACATGTTTTGATGCAAACCATTTAGTTTTGAAAACTCTCGCGAAAGTTCCAATTGTTTAATCATAAGAGAATTTTTATTTTCTTTAGCCGTTTTGGCATTGGCTTCAAAGTTATTGATCTCTGATTTGAGCTCATCTTCAGTTCCGCTAAACAACGATTTGATATTCTTTTTAATCTGATTAAGCATTTGTTCTTTTGCTTTAATCGACGCTTCAGTGGAAGCGATTTTATTGTCGATTTGTTGAAGACTGTCTTCTTTGCTCAAAATGTCATTCAATTCTGACTTAATTTGAGTTAATTGTGAATCAGATTTAGTGATATTTTCCTTATGAACCGATAACTGACTCTGGAGTTTAGAAAGCGATGCGTTCTTCGCGTCGGCTTCTTGTTTGAGATGTAGTCTCAGTTCCAACTCCTTCTCGAAGAGTCTTTGCTTCTCTGCCTCTGATTTCCTCAATTTCTTGATTTTGTCCAAAGCCTTGACATAACCCAAAGAGCCGAAGATGTCGTCGAACTTCTCCTTCAAGATCTTGCCTTCACTGAGAGGCCAATTGCAGTCTTCCTGATGACAGAATATCACATTAGTTAACACGGCTTTGGAAACGCCCAACAGATTCAGCATTTCATTGTTGATGTCATTACATCTCTGATCTATAGCTTTGCCGTCTCTTCTGATCACAGCATTCAGTTGTTTGAGAGTCAGCTGTTGTTGTCTTTGTCTGCCTTTCCTCTGATTCAGTTCCAGACTTCGAGTGACGACAGTGTCCTTCTTCTCCACGTCATTGAAACTGAGTTTCACCTGAGCTCTGACGGTCGTCGTCTTCGCCACATTCGGGTCCAAAACGAAAGTTTTGCCGCCATTACTATTAGGAGGCTTTTCACCGGTCGTCACATATTTGAGCGCTTCTATGATTGATGTCTTTCCCGCGCCATTCGATCCCAATATTAGAGTTAAGGGAAAGAACTTCACTGATTGGCTGACATTCGGGTCGAAACTGCGGATCCCTTGAATTGACAATTTGTCTAAATATGACATTTCATTAAATATTGATTTTATTTATTGCTGTCTTTATTATTATTTATTCATTTAATTATATAAACAATAAATGATTTATTAATAATATTGTCTTTTATTAAGCATTAAAGTTATTAATACTCTATTAATAGCGGCAATAGTTTTAAAACAGACGTAAAATTGGTATAAAAATAGTTAAGTTTATTAAGAAAATCATGTGTTTATCGAAATGTGATATGAATTTGAGGTTCGCTTTGAAATACAGTAAACGCCAATATATTCGCGCTTTAACTCTATTGCGAAATAAGCGCTGAATTCAATATGAGTTACAAATTGAAAATCATTCATTTTGGTGTTAATGTTTGTGGAGGTGGAGGAGGTGGAGGTGGAGGTGGAGGAGGTGGAGGTGGAGGTGGAGGAGGTGGAGGTGCATGTGCATGTGTAGGAAGTGGGCTCATGAGATTTACCCCTCTCATGCATAAATATTTTATATTAAGCCTATAAATATTAGACAGTTTTTGAGCATATAGTTTTCATGGCATATACAGTACTGAATCAATATATCGCAACACTTTACACTTTATGGACTTTAGGCATACAGTATATGTTCTTTATTTGCATACTATATGATTGAAAATATGTTTTCATCAAATTCAATATCTATTCACAAAAGTGTTTTATTCAAATTTCACTTATTTACTAAACATTTATTTATTTGAAACGATGGTGAAAGTGATGAACGGGACAGTACGGTCGAGTTTTTATGCTATAGAGATTGCTTTTAATACTAAAATTTGATTGAAGGCAACGGATTGAGTTGCGAAGCAACTGACCGAACCTAGTTGTTACAATTATTCTATGTATGACATGAATATTATTAAAGATTTCTCACTTACAAGTTAGTATAATACGATGATCTGCAACATAAGCTAATATCTAACTTACGGAACACCTGAGACTTTGCCACGGAATACCTTTGTTCCGGAAACCCAGGTTGAAAAGTTTTGCTGTATATGATAAATATTCCCAAATATAATATTCAGATATTGAGTTTATTTCTTGCATTTATTCAATTTCATAGAAGGGAAAAGTTGTTCACAAAGATAAACGCTTCAAAACAGGGATAAATGCAATTTTACAAATTTTATTAGCAAAAGAATTTTGTAGGTATTGTCCTATAAATAACTCAGTTTCTGGAATTTAGTTTTTATGAAATGATTAGATTGAAATTCAAACAATTGATGTGATTCACAAACATTTATAATGACATGAAATGTTAATGTAAGCATATTATGAGAAAAGCCAATGAAGCCATTGCGATAAGACTTTACAACAATGACAACAATTTGTTAACTTTCTCAATATATGGGACAAACGCATCTTAAAGTTGAAGTCAATAAAATATGCATATTCAATCCAGTAAACTTATTGCGTACTTAAGATAATAAGGGAAGTGGGTCACTTTATCGACAAGAACACTTTATCGACAGCCATTTAACCTAACCTAACCTAACCCAACCTAACTTAACCTAATCTAACCCAACCTAACCTTACCTAACAGATTAGATAAAGTAGCTGTCGATAAAGTGTCCGTCTCCCGATAATAATAGTTATATTGATAATCCGACAAATAGACAAATAGACTATGCTTGACAATATCTCTAACTCGAACTATGCCGAACCAGCTTGCCCCTCTTCACACCGAACTACTTTCACATATGGAGACTATACTATTTAAAGTTATTTTAAATGCTACAAATGTAAAGCTAAAGCTTAGAATTTAATTTAGAAAAAGTTAGTGCTCGGTGCTCGTGCCTGGGGAACTGGTGCTCGAGCACTATACATTTCTGACTATATTAATAATACATTTTGAAAATTTTGGGCATTGTGTAAAAATTATATAAGGCATTTGTGACAAGACTTTAAGAAATGTTTAAAAAATGGTTAAAAGACTGGGGTTGTTGTCATAGGATCTCTTTGCATAGGATAGGCATTTTGTGTTACATAATTGTAGCATGATGCCTTGTTAAATTCATATACTGCTTGTCGACTTGTTGCTAAATTGTTATCGATAGCAGTGTATGGTCAATAGAGCTAATAATTTTTGTCGTTTCAGTTTTATTATCAGCACTTCCTGGATGTGTAAAAAAGATTGTTAGGTTAAAGAGTGCTCATTATATGTCTATTTTGATACAATTACTTCTGAAATTAAATTTTTTGAAATCTTTTTAAAAAATTAGTATTTCCTATATACTGATAAAATATAAAATTTTTAAAAAAACTAATTTAATCATATTATACGAACTTTCTTTTATTCATGTTAAGAGGTAACGTTGTTGTATTGTAACGTAATATTTGTTTAATATAAAAGGATGCATGTTAACTTATGTCGTCTATAAAATTGTGAATTTTACCTAACTTAAGAAAGAACCTCTGACCCCATGCCCTCTGTAACGCTATTTTTACAATAGGCATGAATAGCTTATGACAAATACGTGTGACTCTCCTACCCCTCAAATACATTACGCAATATGTGAAGCTAGTAATTTTTATGAAAAACTTAATTTTACAGACGCAATCTTGCATTCAACCAATATTAATATAACTTAGGGCGTCGACACATTATCCATTAATTACGTTACACTGAAATCGCTTTTTGGAGAACTCCCCCTTCTCTATGTTCCACAGTATTCCATTCATTTAATATGGATTAAGATCTGATCTCTAGACCCCTCCACACCTTTACAAACGGAATGTAATTATTGAATTAATCATTTGTCGTTTTTGGATAAATTGATAACATTTTGAGTTTTTGGATAAGTTTAATATTAATATTTTTTTATTAAATAACTTACTGTTGAAATAGATTTTTATTAATAAATTGATATAAATATTGACTCTTTCGGACGTACGATAAATAGTAAATATTTATTTGACATCAATATTAATAAATATGAATACTTATGAATATATTTAATATGATATTTATATTGATTAATAATATTTGTAAACAGATAGCAATCCTGGACAATAAAGATAAGCAGTTGTCGTCATCATCAATGATGTCTTCGCGTAAGACCAAAGGCAGAGCCGCCACGAAGAAGAGGGCGCAGAGGGCGACCAGCAATGTGTTCGCTATGTTTGATCAGGTCTGACACCACTGGACACACACTTCACTATACCTGACATTACACTCAAATGTGGTATTCATTAGTGCTAAATATGATTACATTAACTCATTTTAGGCGCAAATCCAAGAATTCAAAGAAGCGTTTAATATGATTGACCAGAATAGGGATGGCTTTATAGATAAGGAGGACTTACACGACATGTTGGCCTCTTTGGGCAAAAACCCGGAGGACGTGTTTCTGGAGGGGATGATGAATGAGGCGCCCGGACCTATCAATTTCACTATGTTTTTGACTCTATTTGGCGAACGACTGCAGGGAACGGATCCCGAAGACGTCATCAAGAATGCGTTCAACTGTTTCGATGAAGACAACAGTGGAGTCCTTCATGAGGAGAGACTTCGCGAACTCTTGACAACAATTGGCGAGCGTTTCACTGATGAAGACGTAGGACTTCACTCAAATATGAATATAAAGTTATAACTTATCTAATCATTTATTTACCAATAGGTGGACGACATGTATAGGGAGGCGCCCATTGACAAGAATGGAATGTTTGATTACATTGAATTCACTCGTATTCTAAAACATGGCGCAAAAGATAAAGACGATCAGTAGCTCTCGTGCAGTGTTCAATAGGTTTAGACAAATTTGCCTTCAATTTGAATAAAAGTATTAAATGATAGACAATTCATATACAATTTCTCAATATTTGATCTAATTTTTAATTATTTAAAAAACATTAACAATTGTTTTAAAAGTTTAATCTAATTTTGATCCAATTGATGGATAAATAAAAAAAGTATATCAATTTTATTTGTAAGACTCTTTTAAATGATTGCAAATGAATTCAACTTTTTATTATAGGAATATCTCTCACTCTAATTATGTAATATTCATCTAATTTATTAGATTTTATAACAGTTTTATTAAAGGAAAATTACAGGTAGTTTTAAAATAACGGCTTTAATAAACAATAGTATAATAACACCAGGTGAGGTCCTTCCCCACCCCAAGTTAGTCACCCATTCAAATTGGAGAAACACTTACTATAAATCTTAAAGTTAATCGCATTTTTAACTCAACTATAGACTTATGAGTAGAATTATATCTTCAAACAAATATATGATAACTCTTTATTGAATTAAAAAGGTTTAAAGTTGACAATTTTAAAGTACAAAATACTTGATATTTTTAGTATAGATATAACAGTGTCGTATCTTAATTAGCAGGTAAGACGAACTTACAATAAAAACGCGACTTAACTTTAAGATTAATAGTACGTATAAGTCTCCACCACTGCTCTGGTCTAATACTGTCGAAAAATTGCAAAAATCATAATAAGTTTGTAAATTGTGAATACAAATTATTTTGACTGCTTGTTTCACATTAAACTTTAATTTAATTCAATGCAAACCACAAAAGTTTCAATTTTCGCCTTAAGTGTGAATGAGCGCCGATTAAAAATTTAACAATAGATGACCCTATTTTCTAAACCAAACTAAACTCACATAATTCAATGAATTTTTTCTTAAGTTGATTACACATTAATTAATATCTTAAGTTCAATGTATTGATGATTTGAATGACTGATATATTAAACAAATAGTTTGAGTGGCATTTATTCAAATAAAAGTTAAGTACTAATGCTCGACAGATTTCACATAGAAAGAAGACCAAGTGATGAATGTCTCAATTGAATAGTATACTGAATGGTTTAAGCATAGTAAACATTTATATGGAAAATAGTAATGTTATTCTATTTAAGTTCTATCTATTTTGCTATTTGTAACGAATAATTTGAATTTAAATACTATACAACATTGAAAAATTAAATATTTTGATCGTTTAAAGGTTAAATTTTTTTTTTGAAATAAGAGATTAATTGAATGAAGCTGCGCTATCTACAAACTTTGAGTATGCATCAATATCTTCTCTTGTTAATACACATGATAATGTGTATTATGATAATCTATTATGATAAAATCAGAATATCTTCAGAATATTCTCAATTTTTAAAGTTGCCAATAATTTAATGAATCGGTTCTGTTATTGTGACTGTAGTTATTTTGTTTATTAGAATATTTTCTATATCTTCTACAAAAAATGGTTACATTTGTTACAAAGTTACACAATCTTAGAATAAATCTTAGAAATTTTTGTCGATTTAAAATTAAATATAGCAGCACTTCATAAAGTCTTATTTTAAGTTGATATTAAAAAAAGCAAATATTTGAAGAACTCGTTAAGCTCAGGACTCATTTTTCTTAGATTTGTATCTCATTTTGTCAAAGGTTGTGAATTGTGAAGACCTGTTATTGTGTATTCTATAGAGAAGAGGAGGAACTAAAAGCAGGTCATACTATATGATAGAATATATAATTGTTGAGCGAATTTATATTAATATTTAGAATAAAGAAAAGGCTCATTATATTAGCCATATCTGAGTGTAGAATATAGTAGTTTGGAATGACTACTGATGTAAACTATATTATCCTCCGGTATTGTTTGTAAACTGAAACCAAACGACTCAATTCCATTGAGTATTCATAAGTGCTTCGACTGTCGTTATTATTTGTGACAAATTACGTGACTATATATTGTAGGGTCTGTTATAAGGCATTGTTTCTCTCTCTTTATAAGTCTGTTCATATCCAACTCATATCCAACTCAATTGATTTTCCGCACTCAAACTGATCATTATTCTGGAAGTAGACCTACACGTAGTAATTGAAAGTTTTCAATCCCCTATTGTGGATGATTATTACGCCATTATCTCTACCCTTAGAGATAATGCACACAAACTGAATCACTTTTACTGCTATCTAAAAGAGACTTTCAATGAGTCTCTCTTGAGGCTAAATTGATTTTCAAAATTGATGGCCTCAACCACTAACGTTATGACATACGTTATGCGACAATACCATTAATATTGTTTTAGTTGATTTCATTCTTCTTCACAAGTACTACCTATAAAGCATATAATCATATTTATGCCATAAGTCTAACCCTAACTTAAACCAAACCACGCAGTAGTCATTCTAATCAATAAATCAAAACTATACAAAAATACTAATAATCAAATGCATTCAAAAAAATTAAGTAATCAGTTATTTCTAGTAGCAATAAGTTTATTCATTAATGTATTTTGACTTAAATTTAGTTTAGATTTAGTTATTTTTAATCAACGACTTTCATGCGTTGATTAATTTTATTCAGAAGGTTGTCTGAACAGACATTGGATTATATTTCAAATATATTAAGAATGGACAACAGGTATGCTTTGTCTCTTGAATTAAACGAGTGTTTGGCTCTTTTGTGGTACTCTCTCCTCTACGGAAATTTGAAGGTAAACCGATAGTGCAACTCATCTCTGCCTTACTTCCGTCGTTTCTAATTAGCTCAAACCATACTATCGTGAAATATAGAGAGTATTGAATTTCTTCTTCTTATAAATTTGTTTTCGATTTACTCGTATAATAAATAAATAAGAAAAATGGTGTGAGCTCTTCATACATGCTCTGCTTTGAAACTAATCGATTAATCATAGAATCAAATTCTTTAAATAAAAGTTTGTAATTTACCAACTTTTACATTATTCATGAATTTAAAGCATTAATAAATAGAAATAATTGTGGGAAATTTTTGATATGATCGCTTTTATATAAATAGTTAATTAATGTAACTTCACATAACTTAACATCAACTTCAAATGAAAGAATACAAGTTTATTATAGCGTATCAGAAAATGAGCACTTCTATATTAGATTTAATATACAAACTTTTGAATATGTTCATTTTTGTCTCATATTATAATTTATAATAGGATTTTACGATTCGTGTTGCAGTTCTGATATGTTAGATGAGAAAAATTTTGAATAATGTGATGATTGAGTCGTTTAGAAGAATTATTAGGATATTTTAGATATTATTTAATCTAAACCTAAACTAACAAACCAGGCTTTGATTGATGCGTTCAATTATTAAAGTTTAATTGAAAGGTTAAATAAGTTGATCCATAAATTCATTGATAGAGTGAAAGTGATGAAAACCAGAGGAAAATTATATATTAAAACGTGTTTCGGCAGAAGTATTTAATATATTTTAAAAGAAACAAACCATCTTTTAGGTTCTGTCTGTTCAATCAAAACATGATTTATTAATTTAGGTATTTTAATGAAATGTTTACGTAAGTTATGAAAATTTTCAAAAACATTTAAGAAAAGCAAAATTCTATCTTTTATATAAAAATTTTTTTTAAAACACTTAATTGACCAACAGATTAATTTTTATTGATTGAAAAATATTTATTGCTATTCAATTATGAGCTGAACTCACCTGTCAAAAAAGCTGACAGGAATGTTGGAGCTTAAGCACATCTCATCTCCACTTCTAACTAATACAATAGTTTTACACATATTACAGATACGTAAGTATATTAAAGAAGCTTATGCTAAATATACCAGATATAAACCAGCTTTATATATAACATATCAATTAATTAATAGTTGAATTATTTCAAAATCCTAATAATTAAAGTTAATAAAACTCAAAAATAAAATAACTCAAGAATAGTGTTCCTTCTATTGTAATATATTATACAGTAAGTGATCTTAGTTTTGATGATTGTTATATCTATAGTTTCATCAACTCATTACTCATTTATTTAACAAATCGGGTATAGAATTTCGTAATTATGTGAATCTGATGTGAATGACAACAATTTTTATTATTTTGAATCTTAATTTTTCATTTTTATTACAATTGCAAGAAATATTTTAAATATTTTATTTTATTGGACATCTATCCCAATAGTTTGAAAACATTATTTTTCACATAGCATTTTGAATAAGAGATGCACCAGTACTTCAAGTTAAACATTAGCATAACTTATTACAACTCTGTTACAACTGATGCTGTAATTCCAAGAGAGCTTTGTTTGAAGAATATTTTCACTCCATTTAATTTAAAACTTTTAAGTTATTTATAAATGAAATTTTAAAATCAGACTAACAAACGACGAAAAATTTAATATTCAAATTATGTTCTCTTAAATGAGGGGAATATCATATAATATAATAAATTATATTCTAATCCTTTGAAATAAAGCAAATTCTTATTTAACTTAAGTTAAATTCTTAGCAAAGATAATAAAAGAGTTACATTTTTTTATAGTTGAACTAAAATTACAAATCAAAATAAGAGATCTTAATCTCAACAACTTTTAACTATTCTTGTGTTCAGTTTTGTCGCACAAAAAGAGAGAAAAAATAAATTGTATGCGACGGCAGTTTTGATTTGTCAAATGATAATATGTTTACTGTATTGCACTTCACTTCTTGAATGTGTAGTGTTTTTTGTACGAAAGCCAGTATTTGAGAGAACATTAGCTTAATTTACCGACAAATTAATTTATGATTGAAACCACTCCGACTGTAGGGTCCATTAAGCTCTATATTAAAGACTGTCGTTGTCAGAATTGCACTAAAGCAACATTTGATTATTCGTAATGAGAATATTTGCAATTGCAAAGTCGCAAATTCTTGCTTATCTCAAGTGATTATCAGTATTTTTAAAGTTTAAGGATATAATACAGTTGTGATGCATGCGAATCATGTGTACTGTACTCTACTGTTGGTAATGTTATTACTGCTAACATTTTGCTCCTAAACATGTCGCGCATTTAGGTATGTTATGCAGTTCAGCCTTCATGATCACGAACAAAGATGTGCCTTTGATAACGCTTAGCCAGCCTTAAAAGTCTTAAGAAAACTGTCGGACTTTCTTTTATGCTTTTCACTTCTATTCCTTCTATCGAAAAGCGTCATTAGTAGGAAACAAACTCTTAATTTTTTAGTCGCAATTCCACAAAAGCTTTATGTTTGCAAAAAGATCGTAAAAAATGTTTCATATAAAACAATGAACTGCTTCATATCATGATATACTAAAGAAAAATATTTTTGCTTCTTTTGGCATTAATTATTTGCTTTTTGCCAATGTTTTGCCCATTTGTCTGCGTTGTGAGCATTTTGTCTCTATTTTTTATCTGACTTCGAGGTCCAAAAATATGCATTTAATCGACTAAATCTGCTGATCGGGAATAAAATATTATATAAAAATATGATTGAGTGTGTGATTCATGAAAGTAAGCACTACTATTAATTATCATTAATACATGTAATGAATGGCTCATATTCTAATGTGCCTTAATATTCAGTTTGCGTGTTTGCAAATGAAAGACCACCCAATGATACGGTGGACATACTGTTGAACAGGTAACTCAACTCGAAATGACAATTGTTTAAACATGAGTCCAACTCATGCCAATTGAAGCCACAAATTTTGTTGACAAACAATCTCATGCATCAGATCTTTTGTGATGAGAATTGGTTAAAAAGAAAGGGTTACCAACAGAAGTGTCCCACTGATCACATGCATGTATGTGTCAATGGATTGCAAGACTATCGGCAAATGTCAATTCTAATGCAGATCAAAGTAACTTATAGTACAACGACTTGAAATGCTTCACCTGTTGGTTCGCTTATGCTTCTGGTGGACAACGAAGGGAGCAGTTCATTGCAAATACACACTTACTCGATATGATCTTATACTTGATATGAATGCATGAGTGCATTTCGTTAAATCGCCTCAAATCTGTCCTCTCATTGAACATATTTGGACTCTTTTTTGCTTCAAAAAGTATACACAATGTTTGTTTATTATCGAAAATAAGAGTATCGATCCCTTCAATTCAGGCCTTAAAGGAAAGTATGCTAAATCTCATTTATTAAAGTGAGTGAAATTAAATTTAACCTTAGTAGTTATTTGCTTTTCGATGACAACACTTTAAAAACATGTATTTTTAACTTTTTAACCAAACTTCGCTTATTGTTTCAAGTTTTGTAAATTAATAATTTGTGGAATGCATTATATAATTAGAGCTCCAACTTATTCAAAGTAATGTTCCATACAGTGTGCATTATTTATTAATATTATTTGGTTATTATTGCTTTTATCAGAGATTTTTACCCTATGAAACAAATGTCTGACATATTATTTTCTATAGGGTAGAACCTAAACCCCGCCTCCATCCGAAGCCTGTGTTTCGGAGCAGATACTGTCTTACCGGTGAATGAAATCATTTTTTTACAATCGAGTGTATTATGTTTTGACAAACTGTCTCGCATTCGTTCGCAAACTCTTGGAGTAAATTTTTAACGAAAAATTTTAAATCCATTTGAATGAGAAAATCACTGTTAAATGACTTACAAATTGCGATTTCACTGTTTGTTCAAAAGGATTTTCCAAATATTTGATGTCCAACAGTTTGAGTCATGCTATATAATGCGCTGCCTCTAAGCAGTTTATATGATAGCAACGCATCCTTTTCTTGTGCCAAATTTAAGGTATGTTAAAATGTTCATTAACTTAATTATAAATGTTAAGCGTGTAAATATAAAACTCATATTTCAAACTTTATTTTTTACTTTGCAAAAGAACATAAATTTGTAAAATTTGTAAAATTTTTTATCTTCAATTCGTATATAAACTTGAATTGAGATTATATTATAAGTAGAACTACTCTGTATTCTGTACCGTATATGACATATAATGGTACACAAAAGTAAACTATTGTAAACTAGTCCAGAAAATAAGGTGCCAGTAGGCCTACACTAGTCTTAGAGAATGAAGTGTTCGCAAGAGTACGTGGGGTTCTATTATTGTTACGAATATGAGTGCGACGTTTGAATATACATACTGTATATACAGTATAGTGAATGTAATAATGTGCACAAAACACAAATCCCAAAAAATCCGCTTTATATTTAGTTGAATGCAATAATGCTCTGTATGGGGCATAAGGTCTACATTATGGGATCACGTCCTGCACTTTATGCCATTTCCATTTCCAATCGCTATTCCCTCTGCGAAATGAAGTGATAGCAAAAAAGCTAACTTTAAGTCTATCTCATGTGTGTTATTACGGATAAATTATTTGCATATTATCCAAACTAAGCTCTACCAGATTTTATTTGTTTAGTTGCCTGTTATAAACGCATTGATCATTTTTGAGTTGGCCTTTTTATTAAAAATGAACTCAGATTTTGATTGAAAAGACTGGTTTAATCCGATATGATTTGTTTTTATTTTATTTTGAGCTTTGATTCGAAAGTTTTCCAAATAATTGAATTGATTGGAAAAAGTCTGAAATGTCTGAAAAAAGTGAAACCTGAATCAAAAGGCAGTTGTGGCTTATGTGTGACTTATGTGATTCGTTTTAGTTATTGAATTGAATTTCTCTTAAACAAAATTTATGGGATTCGCATCATTGAAGAGGTTACGATTTCATCTACATTAGAGCCACTATTGTCAAAGTGAAATGTGCTCAAAATTATGGGCAGTTCGAGCACGCCTTATGTGGTTTCGGTGAATAATGGGGTTTTTGTTATTATTTGTTAGTTTTTCTATTTTACTAATAAAAACTACAGCACAGGTTGTGAGACATTGTCGAGAATCGAAGAATTCGCGTATTGAGACACAAGTTTACAACAGAGAAATCCATACATCACTGTTTTGTTGTATTGGCTGTTTTTATTGCAAAGCCGTTATCGGTTCGGTCTCTGGTTTTCCTATAACTTACTTTCAATACGATTCAAACAATAAGATAGCACAGCAGGCATTCACAATAGCAGTTGTTATAGAGAATGGCAATAGAGAAAAGAGAGTATAGAGTTTGTGTGTAAAAGTGGGTGCTTTACATGTTAGCCCACTGAGAGGCCTTTTACAGTAGACCAAAAATCTATGTTTTTCAGTCTTGTTCTCGCGTTGTGTTCTGTACGAGTTTTTTAAAATAGTCCGCACTTCTGCTCTTTCTATTCCCTATTCTATTGGTTTCTTCATCGCAGGTCTACTGCACTAAACCTTAAGTTTTGCTCTTTATGTAGACTATTCTCTATTTATTAGATAAACGCAAAAGTGGCCATTGCTGTAAAGAGTCTCTCGTTTAAATGCCTGCTGCGATTTGACGATCGTCTTTTATGCCTTTATTCAGTGCAAAGTTAGCGCTTCTAAATCTTTGTATCCCATATGCAAATGTTTGAGAATTCAATAGAATCACAATAGAAGTAAAAAAGAGAGGCGTTTGCTGTCGAATACTAAACACTACGTTTTTGGTCTTCATTGAAACGCCTCTTTTCCTCCCAGTATTTGTGTTGCAAAAGCAAAAACACGTTGCGCTTGTCTAAGCATTTGAATTATTACACTTTTGCGATTCGAGTTTAGACAAATATACAGATTCTACTAAAAATTTGCGATTTTGAAGCCAAAAATTATTAAACATTTTTCTTTTTGCTTTCGAGTCAAACTTGCTCTATATGTTTGCTTCCTGTAAGACATTCTCACTTTATATTAGATGACATACTGTATGACTGTATGAGCAAAAGTACAGACAAGATATGCCAATATATATAGTATTAGCACAGATGCTGCTCTGCTGGAGGGGAGAAGATATAGTTTGGTACGAATCCAAAGGCATAGTTTCTGCATTTAATTATCCTAATAGAGATTGAATGCATTGATAACAACGAACAGCGAATCATTATTTATAAAGAAACCAAGAGATGATTATTGAAGCATAAAATCACTATGGAATACATTGTCGAATTATTGTTTCATATATCACTAGAATTGAAACTTTATTTCACATATAATTTCATGCTTTCAACATAACTCATTATTTTTAAAACTTGAACCCATTTTTAAAAATGCAAATCAAATGCCAATTTTCTAAATAAATTCAAACATAAACTAATAGTTAAATATTTGTTTAAAAAAGTCCTTTCAATGTATTTCCTATATATATATGTGTCACTCTTCTCTATCCCATGAGTTGTATTTAGCAGTGTATGCCGTAGTGTTACACACCTGCACATCCTTTGTCGGGAATAATTCTTTGTGTCATAAGAGGTCTGATAAGAGTAACTAATGTGTGGTTCCAAATGAGTCAATGGCTAAATAACCCATTACTGAAAATTCGTTCATTCATTGAGTTGTAGTAAAAATGTTTGTTTTGTTTCGTAAACATTTGAGCGAAAGAGAATTTGTTTAGTGTAGTAAAAGTACCGCTGATTTGATGCATTTTAGTTAAGAGGCTCACACACTCACTCACACATACTATGTATACAGAAGAGGACTGATAAAAGTATAGCTCCACTGACAGCAGCAGTAAAAACATAGTAGCTCTACTAGATTGCCAACTCTCACACTTTTGCTCTTATAGTGAATCTCTTTATGTCCCACTCAGTCTCCGCTCCCATATTTGCATATGAGAGAGAGTGAGTGATAGATAGAGAGCAAGACACAGATGAGAGAAACTAAGTTTAGTGTTGGAAAGCAAATAATAGTTAGAATAATTGGTGCACTCGATTATGGGTCTGTTTTGTTAACACAACTATGAATGCAAAAGGCATACAAGCGATAGAATCTTTCAATTCAATTTTCGGTTAAGAGTTTGTGTAGTGATCACCAAATTAGCGGTTCCTATACAGCAATGGCTCATTGCTATTGTACTTTAGGGCCAAATGCAGTGCACACTATTGTGCGACGTCTTATCTGCATAAATATGTCATTGCATGCAATATTTGAAGAATATGCGATCACATCAATGCATCATCTTTTTCAAAGTCTTTATTCACGTTAGTTTCAAATGCGATAAGCAATCAAAAAAGCATAACTCGAGGCTATGAAGTTTGTTTCGCCAATTTTATCAGTCTTTGCTTACATATGCAGAATGAATGCATATTTAGAGGCGTCGGTTCAAGACGTTGACAGATATATGAGTGATTGACTAAAGATTGAAGACAAGACATGCATTCCTAAACAACTGAAAATTTCCTGCCATTCGATAAGAAGATAAGACAATGCCAGAAAAGTATTCACTTTTTAGTTTGATAGCAAATATTTGTCGGAATAACTTTTAGGTTACCTTAACGTTAGCGCAATCTTACAAAACCAGAAGACAAGACTAATATACTTTCACTGCAAAGCATAAATGCTTTACACATAAGTAAGATTTGAGTTCATTTCTAAATAATTGATACATTTGAATATTTTTAGAACCATTACTAGCATTAAGTCTTATTCTTATTTCTTAAATAGTCTATTAGTTATGGAAGGATTTAATTGAATAATATTGGGAAGAGTTGATAATTTTATTGTTACATAAATACTGTTTATCATAATTTATTCGAAGTTCGCTCCGACCACAAAGAAGGTACAAACCATTCAAAGATTTATGTTGTAATCTGTCTTTTTCGCGATCGTTAGCGTTAAAGGCAAACCGAGTAAAGTTTCCGCTACATTAACCATACGCTTCTAGTGGTTCAAGTATGTGGTCCTTAAACAGTATATCATTTGATGGCCGTATACTTGAATATAACTAATAGTAAGCGCACTAAACACCAGATGCGACTCCAATCCAGTGTAAGATATTATTATTATCGCACATAGTTTTCACTTAACAAACATTTTCGACATGACATTACTCTATGCATCGAATAAAGAGTATAAGTGTATGAGACACGAAACAATTTTGCCAACATTTTGCTCATTATTGTACTCGTGTTAAAGCTCACAACTATTTGATTGCTAAAGTTAGTGTTAGTTAAGTTAAGTTAAGTTAAGTTAAGTTAAGTTAAGTTAAGTTAAGTTAAGTTAAGTTAAATTAAAGTTAAGTTAAAGTCAAGTCTGTTAATGTGAAACTCTGCACAAGTGATGTTTCGGCGCAATGACATATATCCAAAGATCATGTTATCACCGATGAGTACAACCAAATTAAACCGTATTGTTATGGAAAATAAGTTTAATGACTGAACAGTGAATGTCGCTTAAAATTGAAACTTTTTCAAAATAAAGTTGAATGCCTTGAAAAATACGATTCTATTTTGGTATTAAGAATTTTGAAACTAAGTCTTTCTTTTTTTCATAAGTTTCATAACATAGTCATCACACAGTTGTGACTGACATATGCAACGTATGAGCCAAGGCGTGGTTTGACTCACTTAAAGCTAAGCTTATTGTAACCTTACAGCCAATGTAAGAACGCATAGGTAGAAAGTAAGCGCTTTTTGATTGAGTTGTATTTTCTTGTGAGACTTACTGAGAAATGATATGATTAACACATTGAGAAGCATTTTGAGCTTAACTTAATTACTACTTGAAAAGTTAACATTTTGTTGTCCTATTAGAATGTGGTACATGTTGTGAGTCTCAAGTGTTAACTGTCTCTCTCATTGATCACTTTGTGTACACTTCGATGTTCTACTGTTTCCAAATGGTTTCGTATATCAGTCAGTCTTCAGTCAAACACTATTACTATAACTAAACTGTAAGTCTATTATTAATAATATAACATCTTTTCAATAGCTTTTATTCAACAAATTATCTTAAATAAGATTATATCTGATATCTTAATACCTGTACAACATCTCAATTTCTAAATCAGGTTTTATCACTCCATGAGATCGCTTCACATTCTATGAATGGATTGTAAAACAATTGTTTAGTTTATAATCAACTAAAATATGAATTATAAAAACTCAAAATGTAAAACATAAAGCGGTGTAATTAATTTTACTATTATTTTCCTAATTTCAGTGAAAGTGTAGTTTCACGTTTCATTCAATTTGATTTATAAGCTATTAATTTTTTAATTATTTTACAATTTTCATATTATGCAAGTTTTTAAACCATAACTTTATTTTATTAAATGTTTTAAATTCTTTAAAATGTATGCAATCATTGTTTCCTTCATTTTATTTTTCGAAAATATAGAATCTCTATTTCATTATTAAATATACTTAAGAAATGATGCATTTAGTGAAACCATAAATAGTATAACATTAGCTCACAATAAAGCTCACATCCTTTTAATAAAATTGATGATTTGTGAATTTCAATAGATATAGAAAACTATAGCAGTTTATTAATAATTATTTGAGGCAATTCTAACCTAATATTTTTGATGTAAACAAGCTTGAGTTTTACAATGATCTTTATTGTTAACTTAAAGTTTTCTAAATGTAGAACTAATTTAACAAATTAGGTTAACTCAAACTGAAACTTGATAGCAATGAGAAAAAATTAATCCTAACGAATCAAATAATTAAATTTACATTAAAAACCTATTTACATTTCTACATCAAATTAATAATCAGACAAAACACGGTCTAAGCAATGCTGCAGTGATGAGCATATTATTATTTATAAAAGTATCTCATTTTAATCATTATTAATATATGTTATCGCAGTGAAGCTCTTATGAATTAAATTCTTATCAAATTTTAATTCACAAATGTGTCTAATCCTCGAAAACCTAACACCAAAAACTTTAAACGAAATCTTTCATCTTTATTACTTTTATATTTAGATTTAAAAATTTTGTTTACTTTTGGCAAAAATATTAAATACTATAAATACAATGTTAGCTTTTATTGAGCGAATGAAATAATGTTTAGTTATTGTCAAAGAAGATTCAATAGAACGGATGATAGATAAAAGTTTTTGGATTGTAGATCACAAAAGGGATGCTCTCTTGTAGGCAGAGTTGCATTGATGCAGAATAAAATAGCAATCCTGATGTCACAAACTTCAACGTTAGCTTATCAGACAATATGCAATATCTTCTCTATAAAGACAGCAGGGGATGGAAATTCATTGCATTGTAAGAATGGTTGAGCAGCTGTCAGAGACGCTAAATTCCATCTCTTGAGCGAATGATAGAAATTTGGTTGAGTTCATAATAGGCCAAAAGTTGGTTCTCATTCATGTTTATCTTCATTGATTGTAAATATTATTATTAATTATATTTCTGCAAATGACCATAAATTTTAAGCTTAACTCATGTTTGTCTGAGTGGCAGTGGTTTTCACGATTCCTTCATATTTATAAACTGAACCCCAAAATCGTTGACAAGTGAACAGTTATTCGGCGAGACTTAACCTCAAGATCTCTTTAGCGCATTGCAAGATCTTCTACTGAAAATATAGAGATATAGTGCTATATTTTAAATATACAATCCATGAGTGTATATCCCGGCGAGATTGCAGAGACCCATGACGTGCCCCTTTGAACGTACAAATGCACAACACTGAGCATTAAAAGTACCCTAAAATTCTGTTTTCTCTTGATTTGCCTAATTTCTCAATTTTTTGCCAAATAAAATAGATTTTGTCATTTTTTCCTTAAATCATTATTTAATAATGTAATGATTATTGCATTTTTTCAATTCATTATAAGATTAATTAATATAACTATAATTTCATCAAATAAGATTCAATTGCAGAGATAGTAAAATTCTAACCTGCAGAGTATTTCAATTTAAATCTCATCGTATTTTTTATAATAATCACTTCACATATCATTTCAATGGAGCCCTAACTTTACGTATTGTGTGCTAACTTCAATCCAATAAATGCATACAAAATGTAAGTTAATATGCATTTCTTTCATTTGGCAAAAGTAAAAATTCCATTGTAAAAGATTTTTAGATTAGAATCAGATTTACTGCTGTTTATATATTAGTAAAAAATACACTTTTGATGAAATAAAAAATGTTAGAATATTAGGCAAATCGAGATATAATATCTTGAAAATAGCGGAAAAGTCCCACTGAAGTGCATAGTTGTGCCACATGTAACACAAATTTCATAGTTTCCAAATCCATATTATCAGAGAAAGAATGCGAAAACCACTTTTAGCTTTCATGTATACTCAATAATGAGTTTTATTCGCAAACTGTTTTATTCGTTATTATAAAGAGAGAATAGTTTAGTCTCAATTGCTGTGATGTTATTTCAAATTTTGTGGTCATTCCCTGAATGCCCTTTTGCGATGAGGACCGCAATGATCATGACTTCGCATATTAAATGCTATTTAAAATCGGGAAATATTTTTCTTACATGCCTTTTCGACACATTTAATTCTGAAAATAATTATTATTACTATTATTACATATATTATCAATCATTTGTGTTGTACAACAATCGATTTTGAATTAGGTTTAAACCATTTTCTTTGTCTTTTAAAATGAATTGGTCTATACTTAAGCTGTTATTGAGGGTGTATTCGCTTCAGAGGAATTCTAGAGTAGACATTAGGGCACTTTCAATGTCATCTGAGACGACCCATGCAATGATTATTTTTGAAACTGTATATAAAAAATGCATTCACTCTTTAATTAATTCCATTCTTCCAAAGTTTATTTGAATGAAAGCTTTTTCAATATTTTTGTAAAATATTTTTTTTCCCATTAAAATAATAATAATTAGAACTGATTTTATATTTCTTTTACTTATTAGAAGTTTTTTAAATAATTAGATTTCCTTATAAATCGATTTGTAGAAAATCATGAAATATGATTTTTAAAAATCATTTTAATTTTCTTATCGTCTCAGATATATAACCAATGGGTTGAATAACTGAATAATAATAGTGATCGAAATCAGAGAATTAATTAAAAATTTTAAATCTCATTGTAATATGATATTATGCTTCAACACCTCTTCTCTCATTAATTTCATTTCTATTCAATTCATTTTAAATTAAATAAACTATTTTTCAACTATAAAAATCTTAGATGTTTTCAAGTTTTTAAGATTGCTTTAAAAATATGACTTTTTATAAATTTGTTACAATAAACACAATACTAAATGTAATTCTTCATCAATTTTACGCAATACTAATTCTATATCATTGGATAATTTATTTATGTTTAGACTTTTGCGTTTTCTTGTCTATGTATTTAATTATTTAATTAATTAAAAATATAATTAATATTTTCGGTGTAATTATATTTTCAAGAATATATATAAAAATGTTATCCACTCAATTACATCATAC
>JAUJYU010000015.1:0-28358 GCA_033995675.1 Nothrus silvestris
TCGATTCATATCCATATCCATTATGTAATCAAACTATCAAATGTAGACCAAAAAAGAGTAGAATATTAAAGCAAATGAAGCGAATACTACATATGAGAGGAAAATATGTTTATAATATTGTT
Source organism: Nothrus silvestris (assembly GCA_033995675.1). Classification (NCBI taxonomy): domain Eukaryota; kingdom Metazoa; phylum Arthropoda; class Arachnida; order Sarcoptiformes; family Nothridae; genus Nothrus; species Nothrus silvestris. The sequence continues at coordinate 123 of JAUJYU010000015.1, forward strand.
GTTGTTTTATACGAAAATAATATTAATAGATAACGATTGCAGAATATATAATACAATGTATATTTCAACTATATATTGAATATGTTAAACTATAATGATTGTGTTGCATGTTTTCAGTAGAGAATAAAACATATTTGAAGATAAAAATGCATATAAAACATTAAACTAAGATTCTTAATGAGCGAAATTCCAACGTTAATATGTGAAACACGAAGCGCTTCTACTATAATATAGAGCTTTAGAGTCAGAATCCATAGCATTTTAAGTCGGCTTTTACTTGAAATGAAGGCAAAAAAAGATAGTATTATATTGAGCCGAACTTGAGAATAGTAGATATGGTACTCTATCTTTTGGATAGCATTTCTGTTTTTTGGACCACATCTGAGAAAGACATTGAATAAGTTTAGTTCGCGTGTTAACTCAGTTTGTCTACAGTAAAACATTTTTTGGTTGGCAGCAAAATATTGAACGAATATTTTTGTTACGAAATAAGATACAGACATACATAACATAACATAAAGTACTCGAAGCATTACTGCCAATAGTCTCAAATGATTTGCAGTTTTTTCGTAGCTCCGACTGTACTCTTTGGATAGATATCTTTCAATGCATGCATTTCGTGATCGAATCAACTTTTGACTAATATTACAGTTTGTGCTCAACAACCGAATAGCATTATATTTGTGCCTATGATAGCCATTCTATCCATTCTATGAGACTTTGCACACAAATAAATTCTAAATTAGTGTCTAATTCTAAACGAATGTTCAGAGTCATTATCATTAAAAAAATATTTTAAACTCATAGTTTCATTAATTGAAGGATTAAATTAAACGCAAAGCATGAAAACACTTAACTGAAGTGCTTTTAAAACTTTTAAATTAAAAAAAAAATTTAAAACTAAATAATTGAACACAAGTTTTTTAAAGTGAAATATAATTTAAATATATTTTATTTTAACGACTGAATTGAAAACAAAGCTCTATTAAATATGAACAACAGTTCAGTTAATAGTTATTGGGAGATAAAGGATTCTTGTATGTTATCTACAAATGCCTTTCGGCAGTACATTAAATATGGCATTATTATTATTATTACAACTAATATTTACAGTAAACAATCCATTGTTCTTGTATTGTATTAAATAGATATAAGTTATCATCTATTCCTTGGAAATCAGTTTAATAAAACAGCTGCAAAATTCTGGTAGTCATAGAATTATAAGTCATTTAATAAATTATAGAAACTGTCAAAAATTGAATATTATGTCTGTTGGAGTCTGTTGTATATAATTAAATGAAATAAAAATTTATTTAGAAAAGATCATATCCTGTGTTAAGTATAATATATTTAAACTGATTTAGTGTTTTTATGTATATCTATATGAGAAGCTATTATACGCGAATCAAAGACTATTTTTTACTTTTCTTTTGATGTAGTGATAAAGAAATCATGTCAGAGAAAAATGTATATATCATGAGTTATTTGACATACCAGAAAGAAATTCTCATATCACATATGACTTAGATTTTAGCAGATTTGCATTGAATCTCACATTTCCTCATTCGTCAGTTGAAGAGCAAAAACAAAGTGAAGTGAATCATAGCAAAAAAGCGTCACTTTTATAAATATAAATACATATGGATTTGGGGAATATAGAGATAGATAGCGAACACAACTTAAATCAAAAGTACATATAGTCTCCTCATCTTCATCTTATATGAAATAGTTGTACACATTCTGCTCCTATCGGTGTTGTGTCGATCAAGAAATGAAGTCACAGCTGCTGTTGTGCTCAGTGATCACATTCTTTGTTGCACTTAAGTGTCTCCGTGTTAGTGATGCACAATCGGAGTATAATAGAGACAATATGAACCATTTTTCTTTCATTTCTGTCGCAATCTTCTGCTTTTGCTCCAACTTGTATTCAATTTGATTTCCAACACATCTATTGCTATTTGTTATATATTTGGTTTGATAGGTATTAATGTGTTATATATGAACGGCTACTGTCAAATCTCTTGTTTGTTCAGCAGGTTTTCGAGTGTAAGGAATATCAGGCAAAGCATATCTCAGTTTTTCCCAAAACATTTTTTCGCCCCATTGAAGGAATGTATTTGTCTTAAGCCATAACCTAATATCAGGGTCGAGGTCTTTAGAAGCTATTCTCCCAATAAATATTAATATTAATTTATGTCTATTAGTTCGTAAAACTTCATGATGTGCAGATTTGAATTCATATCGACACCACTCACTCTTTAAAAAGTTTTCACTAATCACTAAAATGGTTCTCCGACTGGCTTCCATTGCTTCGACAATGGCGTCGGACAAGTAGCCGCTCGCGACCGGCAAATCACGATAATGAAGGCACAACCGAATCGGTGGATTACCGTATTCGAGTTCTGGCGCTAATATCTGTGCAACAAATGCTTCGTCTTTTTTGCTATAAGAAACAAATGCGTCAAAGAGTTTTTCTTCTTCGCGTCTCGATTTGGCGCGACCCTCAAGTCGGACACCATATCGAGAATAGAACCAAACACTCATTTCGCGTCTATATATAAATATCACAATCACAGTAAAAAGCAGAAGAACAAACACTGAGCAGCCAATTATGACAAATGGCACGAAGTCTTGCACTTGATATTTCTGGGCGAACATTGATTTTCTGGCAGAGAAATTAGTACACGCAGTCATATTGAACTCAACCAACAATGGCAGGGCATGACTCTCATTATAAAAACACTGTACGTCTTGGATGTCTTTAATAAAGTCGGTCCGAGTCGGCAACCATTCAATGAACTGCTCCACAAACAAACACTCACACGACCACATGTTATGAGCTATTCGGGCGTCTATTAGTCTCGTATTGTAATTCAAATTCCAGACATGAAACTCAATTATATAGTTGTGGTCAATATGTAATACTTGTAATGATTTAAGAGCTAGAAATGAGTTATTAGCAACAGTTGCGATGCGATTGTATGATAAATAAAGCTCTTTTAGATCAACAAGTCTTTCAAATTCATAGCCATAAAGTTGTGACAGTCGATTGTGATTTAAATTAAGTATTTGAAGAGATTTAAGTCCATTGAAGGTTCTATTATTGATGGTATGGATATTACTTTGATTGAGATGTAATACTTTGAGATTCTTACGACCGATGAATGCATGCGATGACAAACTTGGAATATCATTACCATCTAAATAGAGTTCTGTGACATCCATTGGAATTCTTTGGGGAACTGCAATGTGAACCTGTCCGCTACAGTCGACAATGTTTGTATTCCATGATTGGTCGTAATAACACGTACAGTTCTCAGGGCATGTCATCTCACAATCGCAGGCATCGAATTCGCAACAATGACATAACGCGAAACAATGACTTTTGTAAGGGCACAGAAATTGTGATGAATCGGCTTTCGTTAATGGAAGGCTTGACTTCAGTTTAGTGAATGATAGCTGGCATACGATATGCTCCACATCAACCATTCGAGGATATTGTCGACTCTCGTCTAAAGTGCCAATGCGTTGCAACCATTCCATACTGCAATCACATAAATAAGGATTACCAGAAACGCTAAATTCTGGTAATGGTCTTCTGAGCGGCACTTTAGACAATCGAAATGCGTTTATGTCCAAAGTTGAGAGTCTGTTATTTGTGAGATCAGTTCGCGTCAGATTTTGTTTCTCCATAAACGTAAAGGGAGCTATTTTTTTAATTTGATTATTATTAAGTAAAATCATTTCAATGCCGTCGGGCAGTGATGACGAGTCTATTTCACTGATCTTATTGACGGAAGCGTCCAATGTTCTTAACTTAAGAACTGACTCCAGCTCGAAATAGTTGCCCAGATTGTCAACTTGATTATCATGAATATCAAGCCATTGAAGGCCAATGGGAATAAGCGCGTAGTCAAACCATCCTATTTTGTTGACTGATATATTTAACATCAATAAGTCTCTTAAATTACTAAAAAGTCCATTTATGTCTACGATATAATTGGAATCAAGTCGTAGTGCGTGAAGATCTGGAACGTCATCAAAGGTTCCCTGTTCTATGGCCTGTACCTTATTCTTGGCTAAGTTCAAAATTCTTAGTGAAGGCAAGTCTTGGAAAACACCTTTGGATAAGTTGCCGATTTGGTTGGCCTCCAGATTCAGTCCATATAACTGTTCTACCCCTCGATATGAAGCGTTCTCGATCTCTATTATGCGATTATAAGACAAATCTAGACTTCGCAGATATTGTAATGTATTGATAGCATTAGGAACTGCTTCCAGTTTGTTCATCGAGACATTCAGTTCCATAAGATTACTGATATTCTTAAAAGCCATGTTATGAATGAAGTCGATCTTATTTGAGTCGAGCGCTAACATATTGAGCACATGAAGACCTGATAGAGAAAGCGCATCAATACGTGTGAGCCGATTATGACTGAGGACTAGTGCCTGAAGATTGTATAGCGAAGAGAAAGCGTTATCAGCTATACTCTCGATCTCATTGTGGTGTAATTGTAATATTTCTAAGCTATACTCAGATCGAAATGTTGAAGCGTCGATACGACTCAGCCGATTAAAGCTCAGGTCCAAATTGACGAGTCGGATCAGGTCAGCGAAGGTGTCGGGTCCGATCCAATGAGAAGTGATCTCATTGTGACTCAGGTCTAGTAAAACCATTTGTCCCAATGAGTTGAATAGTCCGGGAGGAAGTACTGAAATTGAATTGTTTTGTAGATAGAGTTCAGTCAATGATGTGGACACTGATTGAAAAAATTTGGGTGGAAGTGCTACCAATTGATTGTTAGACATATCAAGGATTGTCAGCTCACTTAAGCCTGAAAGTGAAGTCTCTTCTGCTCGTGATATTTGGTTGTGATGTAATGATAGCACTTGCAGTTTAGACAGAAGACCGAATCCACGATCGGTGAGCACTTTGACGCGATTGTAAGACATGTCCAAATGAGTTATCGAATCGAGTTTACATTGCAATTGCACTCTATCTTTATTTTTAGAAGAAAAGCCAACACTCACTACTTCAGAAAATTGGTTAGCCGTTAGATTAATAAATTGCAAGTGAACTAAATTACAGAAAAGGCTTTCTGGCAACCAATTGATGCTATTACTGCTCAGATCGATCCGCTCAAGAAGCCTGGCAGGTGTTAATAATCCACCGGTTGGTATTTTTAAAGAGATATCACCCCAATCATTATTATGAGTTCTTACAGTTAAATTCCGTAATTGAGACAATCCAGTGAATGTTAAGAGAGGCAGTTCGCTTAATTTGCACTTTTCTATATTAAGTTCACGCAATTGGTTTAAATGTTCGAAAGAACGGTTAGATAAGGAACTTTCAAATAGTAGATCATCACATAAAACAGTCAGACCAACCGTGTGTTGCGTCTGAATTAGACTAAAATTGGTCGAATCACCCGCTCCATTAAGAGTACGCAATTTACACGTTAACAGAACATTATCACTGCTTCCATCGTTCGATTTCCACTCACAATCTTCTGGCGCTACATATCTTATTGTCCAAACTGACAATACCTGTTCGATTATTACAATTAATTGAATAATCAAAGGCACACTATTTCGAAGTTTTCGTCTCATTATTTTATATTGAAAATCTTCAACTTGTTCTTAAAGTTATTAATTTGAGGCCCTTTTCATTCATATGTGAATCAGTGATTCTTGTCTTAGGCTTTTCTCCGGAGGCGTTTCAGATGATTTCAATGATAAGCTTTTATTACTGATATCTCCAGTTTATTCATTTTGCAAACTTATTGATGTAATGCTAGCTTTGCGGATATGAACTTCTTTGCTATTGATTCAAAATTTTTAACATTATTTAGACTTCAAATTAGATAATTATCCAGTCTTTCACAGTAGTATTTTTGCCAAATTTTAGTCAACTTGTTTTGTAAAGTGATTACAGTTTATTATCTTTTTTTTATCGTTGATTTCGGTTCAGAAGTTTTAGTTTAAAAAAATGAATTTCATTTCCCATTCATTTATGTCATTGTCTTTCCGAATGATTTGTTGAACAACACATTATGCGAAACATCAACTTTTTGAGGAATAACTTTTTTAACATTTAAATAACTTAAAAATTTGTCAAAAACTAAATGAGACGTTAAATACAATAACCAACACAATGAACAATAAATTAAAGGTAAATAAATAAATGGGAAATTTTTTATATATTCTTTACTGATTTGTGGGTAAATTCATTTACTGTCAATTTATTGAATATTTTTTTCCTTAAGATAAATATTTTAATCTATTGACTAATTGAATGGTTTAGAATTTGATTATAATTATAATGAATCAAAATTATAAAGGAATTCCTTCCAAATAAATCTAAACAGAAGTGGTTGTAATGATATTTCATTTGAACGATTTTGAGAGTATAAAACACATTCAACTCTCAACTCTGTTATGAAAGGCGATAATCTTCTACTTAAATATGGTTTGGATTTAACTCAAACATAGTTGAAGCCGAAGGACGTGTTGGTCACGGATATAAAGTTGCTTTACTTTATTGTTGAGTCTCTGATGATTTGAAAACGAGCTGTTGTTTGGTTCAAAGGTAGAGGACTAGCGATTAGGTGTGTGTTTGCGATGTTTGGACCACAAAAATTGACAATAAGAGGATTTACAGAGACTTAAGATTCGGGCCGACGGAAGAGTGAGAGAGAGGAGAATCGAAAAGAATTGGCGATTCTTTCCTTCTTTGAGTAAAACATAAACAACAGAATATTTCACTCGACTTGAGTTACAGTCGATTTAGACTAATAATAGAGTTCACTTTTTAATTCCCATTTACAATACACTTATAATACAAGTTCTCAACTAAAACACGAAGCAGTTTCTCAGTTCAAAGCACAGCAGAACTGGTAGTAAAGTTTAGGGCAACTTAGAGGAGAACTAAATAAATGGTTTTCATTCAACGTACCTCTCGGCACAACTTCAATATCATAACTGGCGCAATGCTAGCGAGTTGTTAGCTCTAAAACTAAAATCATTTGGGGGTCTAATGCACTGCCAGACCAACATTTCCAGTTCTAGCAATTGGGTGGTTCTTGAGCTTGCGCTTAGCGGTTGATTCCATCTCTAGACAAGTGAGGGGTGACTACTATTATCTTGAAATGGAGAGAGACAGAGAGAGACGAGACAGAGAGACGAGCGAGAGAGACGAGAGAGAGACGAGAGAGAGAGAGAGAGAGAGAGAGAGAGAGAGAGAGAGAGAGCAGAGATATAGTGGAGCGAATATTTTTCTATTACTTTGTGTGTTAAAGAGAACTCTTGGCGTTCTTCGCCGACCAGCAAAGAAAGTTAGCTGAAGGGATCCATTTTGACATAAGATATAAATCCTAGTGGGGATAAGCGCTGACACCAGGTTTGCCGATTATCCCCACCCGCTGATTGTACCCCCAAAATATTATAATATACATAAAAAGTTATATACATAATGTACTGTACTGCACATCTTGTTATTATTTGAGTGGAACACCAGCTCATTTGGTGCTGAGCTAAGCTGCATGTTTCAGCTCAGCTTAAAGTTAGTAGAAGTTGAGCACAGCTCAGCTCAGCTTAATTGTTATTAACTCTATTCACTCTTAGCTTAATAATTAAATTGCATTAAGAAATAAATAAAACATTAAGTTATATATATTTTATTAGTATTATTCAAATTACTTAGATTTTTTATATACATCTTGAAGCACATAGACCGAGCTTTGAGCCTGAGCCCGAGGATCAAAGACTCCGAGTCTGAGCCTAAACATACCTAGACACTTTAGAGCCAGCCTAGAGCTAAGATATCATTAATCATTAGCGAAAAACAAATCGATTTTTAACAATTTAATATTTGTTTAATTTTTTGATAATCAGTTTAATTTATTCGCATAATTTAGTTAACTTTAAATTGGCGAAAAATTTAAATTAATTTTGAATAATAGTTTAAGTTGTATATTTTAAATTAAAATATTATTTCTTTTGCAAATAATAATTACTGGTGTAGTGAATTTTATATAATATTTTATATAATTCTATTACTAAATTAATAAAGCATAAACAGCTTAATTGATAATTGCCAGTTCTGTTCAGTTGAGATGTTAACTCAGCTCAGCTCACAGTTGAGCTCAAGCTTTGTGTTTTTGAGCCGATGGCCATCTCGAGCTATTATATAATTGAATGAGTGAAATACATGTAAAGAGATTGTAGACAGACATAAATGAAGTAAGAGGAGAGGGAAGGAGATAGCAGAGAGAGTTTTGATTGTCAGCCGTATTCTAATGAGATCCTACACAATACACAAACAATACTCTTATCATAAGTTATAATAAATCGCAGACAATAATTCTCATAGCGCTTTATTGTGAAAAGTATTTTTTCACACAACTCACCAAAAGGTTATGTAAAGCTCATTCACATAAATGCAATCTTACTTTATTTACCATTGAAAATGAGGTTCTTATAAATTCTTTAAAAGTTTGAATAGAGTGCTTATAGTTTTTTGATTTAAAATTTTCAAAAAGGGTGGATAGCATTGAATACAATTCTGATTCGACGATATTTTCTCTACTTTGTTATTAAAATAGAAAATTGAATTCTTTTATTTATTTTTGGAGTTTAGTTTGAGTTAAAAATTAGAGCCAATACTGAAAATAAAGATTAGCAGAGCGTCTCTCACAATACAAACTGTTGGCAATTGATAATACATATAAAGGTGCGTACATTTCGGTCAACGAAAGATATCCAACTGAGTCTGACTGCGGGAGTTGAACAGTTGTTTATGGCTATTTTCACGGCTATTTGAAGACGAAAACTAAAAAATTTTTAACACTTAAAAACAAAGCCCATTACTAATGTGTAGGACTCTATTGACTATTTCTGATTTTGCCATTATTCCAATCAATTTAATCTATAAAATTGTAAGTCTGGAGACTTTAGCTTTGGTTTATTGACTAAAACAACATGAGATGCACTTCGCACTACTACTACTACTTGTTTTGATTAGATGTGAGAGTTTTGTAATGCAATCTTCTCTCAACTTAAATGTAAACAATTTATATAAAGTTTAAGGAAAAGTTTTAACTTAGAAAAAGCATTATATTCTGATATAAAATCGAGTTTTGCTGAAATAAAGTCTACTTTCATAAGATATTTGTGATATGAAATGCTATCTTTTGTTCGTTGAATTGACACGTTATAACTTTATAAGAAGAACAATAGAATAGTTGTGTTGTTCAGCCCTAATTCACTGTCGAATTGATAGAAAGACTTGAAATGAAGAAAGATTTGTTATTTTATGGTTAATCGCTTAAGCGTTATGCCATTGACTCAAACTTGACTGAGACCTGACTGAGACCAGAGCCAGAATAGATGACATGATGTGTAATAAGAAAGAGAGGGGAGGATTAAACAGAGCTATATTGTATTGCATAAGACAGCATTACCTTCATTTGGCGTCCAATCGTCACAATAAGTGTTTGCTGTAATGATGAGACGTCCCGATGGAAATCGTTGAGATCGTCACAAAAGAAACTTTATGAACAATTTTTGGACCCTAAGATCTGCACGTATTAAGTCTTATGTTAGCCTTGTTTTCATTGCTTGTCGTTAGAGACAAAATGATGGACACAGGAAACTATTCTTCAACCATTGTTCGAGTTCGTGACCAAACGTTGCTCTTGAAGACAACAACTTTCGGCATTATATGCCTGTCTTAATACAGTTTTCTAGTATGAGTCAAACCTTTCCTGTTAACGATGTTATCCAAGCCCTATATTTAGTGAACATTTTATATACAAGTATTGCTTTGAGCGATACCCCAATCGCTCACATGTAATTGCAATTCATCTCAAGACTAGTATTGATAAAGCCTTAACTATTCAGATATAATAGATAGTGAACTATACAGGTATTTACTTGACTCGACTTATTTAGGAAACGGCAAAAATTTAATCAAAGCTGACTTTGACTTCAATTATAAGTTTAATTCCGATACGACTTGAGTGACATAATTATTATTATTATTATTGCTATTACTCCTAATAAGTTTGAGTAAACCTTTAGGTCGTATTCCAATTAAATTTTAGGTTATATTCCTAATAAAATTTAAGACTTTTGGAATTAATAAGTGATTTAGTTGATATCAGAAAATTTTCATAAGCTTTTATTTTTATGTATTAGTTAATTAATTGGAGTGACTTTGCAAATGGCAAACATAAAAACTAGAAATAAAGTTTATATTTTCTTGAGATAATTTTGTATTTAGCTTAATAAGCAAAAAAAGTAATACTTATTAGTTACTCCGCATTCCTAAGGGATATTTACTTAAGAACTCATTTATGTGATTACATAAAAACTTAAACAATGTTCTTAAGCAAAAAATAAAGTAAGTTATATAACCCTCGAGTTAGTTATGTATTACTGTATATATAAAAGGCGTGGGTTTCAAATTTTAAAGTTTACTCAAAAACTTATTACTCGGAAAAGTCCGACTTTTAGTTTAGAATATATTATTTCTCTCACTGAAGGGTAAATGTAATTAACTGTCATTAGATAACTGGTAATAAACAGACTTGTTTTGCATGAGAGGCACAAAGGCGGCCAAAAAGTAGTTTTTGTAGTTTAGTAAAAAGTTGCAAAATTTAAGAATTGTATTAGATGTGAGTTTAATAATAATGAAAGCATTGGAAATCAGTTAGCGTTTGACAATGAAGTTGTTAGAATAAGTAACAAGCTTTACATCTGCAAATAACACGCTAGCGATTACATACAAACGATACAATACTAGTCAATCTGCTGTCCAATTGAAATATAAGATGAAACAGAATCACAAAAGACATGTGAATGGAAAGTGCAGAGCAAAACAGACAGTTCAGTAGTTCAGACTTGAAAAATACTCAATAAACGCCAAAAACATATCATTGACGACTTTACCAGATTTGTGAGTATAAAAAAATTGTTTAAGAAAAAATGTAATACACTATTGAAAAAGTTTTGCAGTGGTTCGAGGCTTGAGTAATTTGTTCGACTAGAGAGCGATATAAAGTTATGTCACCTGAAGCGTATACTTGCGAAACCAGTTCACACCTTAAGAAAAGTTATTTACAAACTTTTTGCGATCCAATGCAATCCAATTTCACTTGGTTTTTTTGTTAAATGGTATGCCCAGTGTGTGTTCCCCTTCTTCCACAATTGGGATACTCTGCCACATGTGAGCGCTTTTATTTAATCATAAAAGGCCACAGCAGGCCATCATTGGTAACTTATTTTCATTATGAGATAGACATAGCGAATATGCTTTCAAACTAAATTTTAATTGGCGTTTAAATTTGTATTTCAAAATTAGGCAAACAGTCGGAACTATTGTAAGACCTCAACCTTCTTGTTTTGAAATGTAGCGCATATGTTAAGTAAATTGCAATTAATTTTTTCGAATTAAATTCTAAATAAAATCTGTCAGAATTATATCAATAGAAACAGTGAAGGTTTGTCTCAATATAATAAACTAGAATTTTTATTTTGCACATAACGACAATGGAAAGCAATAACAATTATCATTACTTTGGGATATTAGAGAGAGTAACAAATCAAAAGTAACATTTGGCAAAATAATTTCAATTTTAATTTATTACAAGAAGTGCTTTTATTGAAAGTGTCACTTCTATTGCAAAACATCAATAGATTCACAACACTTGAAAGACTATCAATTGTTCCTTTAGAAGAGTCCCGAATGGCGAAGAATGTAGAAGAATAAAAAAGAGAAAAATAAAGGTCTTCCCTCTGGACGGTATTTCAATTAGCTTCAGAGGGATATGAAGAAAGGTAAAAAAGAAATAGCCGTTCGCTTCGCATCAGTGAATATACAATGCAATAGCAGTTGCTCTACACAAAAATTAAAAGCGTTGAGCGACTTCCCAAATGCCACTGCCATCGCATAGTTTGTCTTTTTTATTTCCCCTAAATATGAAGAATTGAGACGAAATACACAATAGGCTCAAAGGAACCTAATATTCCGATATTTCAATATAAACGCTACAGTCTTTTCAATATAAACGCTACAGTCTTTATGTTGAAAATGGTAGGAACGGTCGGTGCACAGCCTTTTAAATTATCGCATATGTGATATTTAGGAATTGTGTGCATAAGCCACTACTCTTTTGTAAGACTTCCAGTGGCTTTAGTTGGCTTTCACTCCACTTTTTATTTATATTTTAAAATATTATTACAACCGACCAATTTGTGAATGAGTTCCGAATATACAGACATATATACATATATATGTCGTATATACATACAACAGATGAAAAAAATAAGGCATATATGTATCATAAATTTCGGTCATTTCTAATGTAATTTTTGTGGAAGTAAATTAGAATAGTTTTTCAGTTCCCATTAATTATATTAATGATAAAAAATTTACATTTTTAGTATTTTTAAAATAATGGCTGTAATGGTTTATTTTGATAAAGTTCCGAATTTCAGCATGAATTACAACTTTTCACACCGTTTGTTAAGTTTGCACTCAATTAAATTACCAAAACATTAATGTGAAATATAAGCCATTAAACACGAAATAACATATTCCAAAAATTAGGAAAAAACTTTCTTTTTATAACAATAGCTTAGTGTGTGTGAAAGTATAAAAACACATTTGCCTCAAAACGTTTAATGTGAAGTACAAAGACCTCGTTTTTAAATCTAATACTCGGAAATGAAATCACTTATCAAATCTGAAAATATTAATAATTTTAGCCAACAATCGGCCCTTTTCCATAATCAAATACAATTTATAACCATTTTATACGAGGAAATTAGTAGCTTTTTGTCTGATATTTATATATTTAACTCATATGTATAACAGGGTGTGTTATATTGAGTGTAGATATTTGTGTGTAAAGTGAAACCCTGCTGTTTCTAGTTTCATATTTTTCTTTTGCTAACAAAAATGCTTCATCTGATAGACACTAAAAAAATTCACCCCATGTTTGCAAAGTAGGCGGTATTTTGGCCTAAGGGGGGCTTACATTTGATGTTATGGTCAGGAAAGGAAAAATTTGATATAAAGGCGACAATACAGAGTCATTCACGGCAAACCATTATTATAATGTGCAGCAATTTTGAAGTGGAACAATTTTGGATTGTGGCACAAAATATAAGAAATGCATGAATTACATGACCCATATATTAATCAACTCAACTGGTAAAGCAAATCGCAGTTCGAGCAGTTCTACTGTTCAACTGAGATACTTATGCAACATATTATGATCGCAATGTGAAGCAATTTATATCAATTGTCATGTCATAAGTGAAGGAAAATTTTTCAAAAAACTTTTTTTAAACTTCTCTTTTATGTATTGGAAAAACATAAACATTCTAACAAAACTCAGACAAAAGAGAGCGAGAGTTTGATTGAAATATTCAAAATGAATTTTCCAAATCTATTTACTTATGATGGATGAAAATTCTAAATAATTCGAAAAGTTTTATATAAATTATTGATGATTTATTTGTTGTTCACTTTGGTTTGTCTATTCTTTTATATCTCACTTATTTTACTTAATGAGAGATAATGTGCAAAATAGAGTTGAGAAACACATTGCTCTATTAATTAAAATTCTCATTTCAATTGAAATCAAGATAATAGATAATGAATTTTAATTTCTGTAATCCTTGAAACAAAAAATTAGTTTATTCGAGGAATTTGTAACTTATATCTTAAGAATTATAAAACATTTCAATTCATATCTAAATTACAAATCCTTAAACTACTTATGAATTATTTCAATGAAAGATATTAATGAGATTAAAATATTTCCCAAATTAATCAAATAATCCTTTATTAAAAACATTGAAAACATTTGATATAATTGAGCTAAAACTCAAACAAATATTCATAATAAAATTCTTTACATATTTGCAGAAAAAAGCTTTACGTTTGCTTTGGAATTATCTTTAAAAGTATAAAATGTTTGATATAAAATATTTGATATAACTTTTGAAACTTCTGAAATGATAAATTTGGTTTCAAAAATTAAATATTGGCTAATTTTTTACTAAAAATTCTTAACACATTAATATGTTCTCAGAAAGGCATCCTTAAAGGCATCCTTCGCACCTTTAAATCAAATCCTAAATGAGAAAATATTTAATTAAAAGTCGCATTCTATGCGATAACACTTGAAAGATATCAGAATTTATGGGCACATGATTTTTAAGATCAGTTTATCCTTCTGTCAGAATTTTTATAGTTTTATTTTGTGGCCAATCATAATGAGTATAATTACGTTTTAGAATCAGAGAAAGCCATCGGTTTATAAATAGTTGAAAATGAAAACCAGTTATCATCATTTGGTTTTGAAAAATATTGTCTCAAGAAATAAACTAAACCCTTGTTTAGCCGATTCTTCAAATTTTATGACTGAAACATAATCTTCTGATCTTCAATCAGGGCTTGCGTTGAATTTAAATATTGTTTGTGAAACATAAAAATGAAATAACATTCATCTCATTGATTGGTGAGAACTTCACGCATTACTCAATCACTTGATTTGAGTGATAATCATAAACCCAAACATCACTTAAATAAATAAGTTATTATTTTTGAATCGTTGGGAATAATGAGAATTTGTAAGATTTTGTGAAAGCATAAGAGCCACAAAATTGCAAAATATAGAGAATGCAATTGAACCCGAGTTAAAAGCTATCAAAATATTAGATAAATCATTTCAGAGCATATTCAGGCGTAGTTTAAACTTTCACAAAATTCAATATATGATAAGAATCATATACGAGCCAAAGCACTGTTTTTTATTCTTCTGATACCCTGAAAATCACACTTGTTTTTCCAGTTTTACTATTTTGAGATACATTGAAGTCCTATTTTATGGTAATGTCTTAGCAATTATGAGAAGTAAAATATTTAAATTTCTGCTTTTAAACTATCTTTCAATTCAAAACAAAATTGGTAAATGTCCTCAAGCCATACTATGAATTACTTAATTTAACTTTAATAGTACTGCAAGCCATCTGTATTTGTTTATATACTTTAATGACTTCTACCATTCTTCCTGAGATCAAATTAGATAAAATTCAATTTGAAAGCTAAGGCATTTTATGACTGATATGCCCTTAATTTCTCGAAATGAATAATTATAAGCATTAAATACATTGATTGATATCAATAATTGAAATCTGTTAAGAAACTTATCTTTATTATTAGTGAAAAATTAGTGAAAACAAGAATTTCACGAAAAATAATTATATTCAAAATAAATATTTACATTTTAATAAATTATTAAAATTTGAAATTTAGACATTAGTGCTTAATATATTTGAAAATTTGCATTAAAAAGTATTAAAAAAGTTAAATCCGCAAAATAATGCAATATAAATGCAGTGTTTGCTGAGCTAAAAATTTACCTTTGAATAAATATATTATGAAATTCAAAATAGTAAAGCGACGCCCTATTATTACTTAAGTTAGCTTATGATAAGATGCAGACCTTTGAGAACCTTTTGAAAGATCTTATTGTTTAGGTATTCAGAGGTGGAAATAATAAACTTATAAATAAAATTAAGTAAAGATAAAGAAAATCATGCAATTTTGTTACACTCCGATTGACTAAATATTTTCTAAAAGTTAATTTAAGATCATTGAGAAAACAGAGCTGTCTTTTATTACTAAAAATACAAAAGATTTTTATATAAATACTGTATAAACACTGGCACAAAGTTTAACGCTAATGACTGCTGATAAGCATAACTGTTAATAGTGCTGAAAATGCCACTTGCATTGCATTTAAGTCAATTGTGTCCACATTTCCTTCCGTGTCTGGGAGGGGACGAGTAAATATAGAAACCTCTCATATTAAATACTATAAGTTTATAATAGATAATAATCACAAGAAACTGAATAATACTATCTATTATTATTTGCTAATTATGATGAGCGCCATTGCAATAAATCTCGAGAAATGAGCTTAAAATGTAACTCAAAACTTTTGTTACGACTTTGGAGTGCCATTTATAAGTAGTTTTAAGTTCATGGTTAGCATAAGTGGTTCGCCCGACGAGTTATATACAATTATGTGCATAAAAAGTAATGCCATTTTCTATCAACAAAGATTCAGTGGTACACAAATCGTGATCTAACATCACATTTAGCCATTTAGAAAACCAAAATATCCTTTTTTGTAAGAATAATATAAATTTTTCAAATGTTTACCCGAACAGTACTCTATGTTTGAAATTCTTTATATTATATTATTATTATAAATGAGCAAAAAAACCTTTTCTGGTCTTATTTAAGTGAGAATTCATTTGATTGAACAGAAAAATGCATTAAAACCAAATTAAACTGCAGGATAGCTAAAAGATAAATATAAATTCTTGTTTTTCTTTCATTTAAAATCTAAAAAGGGCTCGTCGTTCACTTCAATTTTTATATACATGTATCACAAGCTATTCAATGTTACATAAATAAACAATTTTCAATTCAAAAAATTCTCTATTGATAAATTTGAAAGCAATTTCATCTTATTGTAGTAGAACTGGTCAGAAGAAGTGTTTGTGCCAGGAATTGAATGACTATTTTGCTTCCAATAGTTTCATCCCTTGTAGCGAATCATTTGAAACGCGTCTCATCTATTAAGTTAATCTTATATAAGATTCTATCAAAATAACAATATATGACTATTGAAATTGATATCAAATCTATTCGATAAAAGAAACTAAACAAACCAAGTGATTATTACCCGATACCAAACATACTCTTATTTAACTGTTCACCCAAAACAGGTTCAAAATAACATATTGAACTAAGTGAATACTGTATGAATCAAATATATTAGAGGCTAGTATTTAAAGAGAGTCACTTATACTGTATAATACTACCTTTGTGTTTATTGCGATATTCACTGCATTATGTAATTTATGTAGAAAGCTATCACGGATAATATTGCCCTAAAGGCCGTTCACCAATTTCTTGCCTTTTATCAATAGGCAAACTGAACCCCCACTTTATTTTATAGCGCAATCACATTTACGACCATAACATTGAGTATGTAATAAAGAATGAAAAAAATTTTCAAATTTTGAGAGAGTGAGAGATGAGAGATGAGAGTCAAAAGTCTAATAGAAATGAAATAAAAAGGGCATCTCATCCTGTTTGCTGTTTGTTTTAAAACAAGTCGTCAACACAACGAGCATTATTTATTACGTCCAGACAACAAAAGTTATCTGATAGAGAAGAGAATTAAAAGAACCACTCAATGATGGAATTCCTGGCTTTGGTATGCATTCATAGCTCCAATGGCATTTTTTCAATTGCATTTTTAATTAATACGATTGAATGCCAAAATAAAAATGTTTTAAACACATTCGTCACGGGCTCACTCTTAAAACTCAGCTTCTGGTTTCATATTATGCTTATATATTATGCTTATATATTATGCTTATTTTGGGATTTTTAAAAATTCGGATAGCAATGAATACCAGTGGCATTGCGTGCAAGAGGTGAATGGTTTAATGGTTGGAAGATAGCGTAGTTCTCGTCTAATTATCAGTGCCAGAGACCTATTGGCAATCAAATTATTTGCTAAGAATAAAATTCACTTTAAATCTACAAATAGTATTGTGTGCATTACTATGACATGAAAATTACTTTTAAAACAGGATTTGATTTACAAATATAAGAATTAACTTTTTATAAAATAGAAAATTGTTATAACATTAATGTAGATATTTTAGAAATATGTAAATATTTTCAAATTTTTGTCCAATTGATTTGATAACAAACTAATTTTCAGGTCATCAACAGTAGACACACAATTGTTTAAAGGGTGAGCAGAACATGAATCAGTTGCCATCACAATAGATCGCGTGATACAATTTCACAATGATTATCATTTAAAACCAATGATTCTGATGTACAGAATTCTTTGTATTTCATACAATACTGTATCAAAAAAACGCAATAATTTTTTCACAAAAGCACCACTCATTGCAGTCTTCTTTATATTTGGTGGGCGTTTAATAAGAGAAAGTAGAAAAATAGTAACAAATAGATAAACTGTATTCGATGCCACCTTCATATTTATTTTTGATGCCTATTCTTGCATTAATATTAGAATACTTGTGTGTTTAAGTCATAGCCTTAAAAATTGAAATGTCTTTATGGAACAAATATAATACTGAAAGTGAAAGGAACATTTTTTTCTCAAAGCCAACTTTTCAATAATAGATTATGTATGTACTGTACGTCTAGATTCCC
The DNA here is from genome assembly GCA_033995675.1 of Nothrus silvestris. Taxonomy (NCBI): domain Eukaryota; kingdom Metazoa; phylum Arthropoda; class Arachnida; order Sarcoptiformes; family Nothridae; genus Nothrus; species Nothrus silvestris. The sequence continues at coordinate 18,409 of JAUJYU010000015.1, forward strand.
ATTGATAAATTGCATTTCTCATTTGATCCAAACTTATTTACGTTTTCATATTCAATCTCAATCTCACTTTCATTTTTTTACTTTATTTTCTATCCTTGGGTTCTATTCAACTCACCGAAAATCAACTCACCGAAAATTTTTATGCAATTCAGTTTACTATGTATTGAGGTATCCTGAGTACACATTTCAACATAATGTTTCGATAATTAACGTTCTTACGGTCCCTCGTTTTACATTGAATTTGAATTAAAACAAGGGACCGTAAGAACATTAATTATCGAAACATTATGTTCATATGTGTACTAATATGAACAAATTTTTGTCGGTAAATTAATAGTTTTAGAGATATCTGACGTTTTCTGTTCCATAGTTTTAATGATAAATTCTAAATGTGGGTAAAAGTGTTGGCTCGAAAATAAATAACCTACGCTTCGCGACCCAACTATAATCCCAAGCTTAGGTTATTTATTACTCGCGACTACACGCTGTGTTGACCTAACCTGTCGTACTCGCCGTGTAAACTTAACCATCTATAAGCTAATTTAACATTAAGTGAATTTCGGTGATTTGATTTTCGGTGAGTTGATTTTAGGTGAATTGAACTTTCGGTGAGTTGATATTCGGTGAGTTGAACGCGACCCCTATCCTTAGTCTTAAAAGTAGTAAAAGCTTTCTCAACGAATAAAGTATCCGAAGAAACAATAAATTATCTGATATTCTAATAATAATTATTGGAGTAAATAAAGGACTGGATATATGCATTTGAGGTGACTTCAAATGCTATTAGTCTCTGGGGTCCATTTTTGCGTGAAGTTAAGAATGCAACAAAAAATATATATACAGCATATAAAGTCAAATATATTATATAATATTCAAGTTTAGAGGCTTTATATAATGTACATTATATGTATAGCCGACTAGCATTCTTAATGCATTATTATTTTATAAGAAGGGCTCAGTAGACATAATATTAATTTCGAAAACCCCTTTGAGATGAAAATTGGAAGAGAAAAAATTTAGAGCATCTCAAAGAACTCACAAAAGAAAAAATTTCATTCTAGAAAAGAGAAATATTTCTAAATCAAAATAATGCACGTATGAAATTATGTTGAAATGCAGTTGACGAGAGCCAGAGAATGCGTTTGCTTTAACTTTTTGTATTGTGTATAATATGATATACAAGTTATATATATAAGAATATATATATAAGAATGAAAGCATTTTTCTTTTCTCATGCAAGGAATTCAATTAAGTCGACAATTGAAGCGAACCATGCATTGCATTACACGTTGGGAGAAAGAAATAACAAAAAGAGGAAAACTATACCTTAAATATTAAAAAAGTAATGGCACTGCAAATATATAGCATTTTCATTATTATTATTATTGTAAGGCATATAAAGCGTCAAATTAACGAATGTGAAACTTGCAGTGAAATACTGGAGTACAGTAATACCTCGATAGAGTGAATCGCTGGGGACCGAGCTAGCGTGTTCACTATAACGAGGTTTAACTATAAACAGGTGAAATTGTATTAGTTTTTCATGATTGGGACCAAAATCCTTATTAACACCTACTCGGATTCACTATAAAGAGGTTCACTATAACGAGATATCACTGTACTTTTGAATCGCAACAGAAGCTCAATCAAAAATCATGGAGAGTGAGGTATAAGGTCTGTGTGGGGCCTAAAAAGACTTTACCATTTTTACTATTGTGAGAATTGACTTAAGAATTATGACGAGAGAAAAATAATGCCATCGAAGCCCACCAACGAAGACAACACTTTAAAGGAGAGTATTCATCACATTCAGCTTCAGACCAAATGACAGAAAAATACTTCAAAAAATCTAGATTTCAGAATATTATTATTTATTATAAGCAATGATTATAAGTCATGAATCATTTGAAAGGAAAAAAATATATTCTGCTCAATGAAATAATTGTGTGGCTTCGACTTTATTTTTTGCATCACATCTAACAAAAAATTCAAACAAAAAATTCAAATACAATAACAATCATAGAGTAAATAATAATAATCATTGCGTCACTTAATCTCATAATGTCTTTATATGAGTTGAAATTGAGAGCTGAAAAAATAGTCTAAAGTGAAAATTACATTTAAGTTTCAATTGAATTCATGTGTCGGTTACTCGAGTTTTTTTCAAAGGCCATTACAATGATAATTATTTGGTGGGCATTCTTGGCGTCGTGCGGGTGGAGATCCTCAATGTGTGGCTAATACTCTACTTGAGTATTAACTGCACATAAAGATAGTTGCGATAGATTGAGAGAGAGAGAGAGTGAGACCAATAAGAAGTGATTGGTGAGCAATTGCGGTACAGGTCTTATGATTATAAGATGACTCAACGGAAATGACTGAACACATTAACTAACGTCGAAAAAAGTGTATAAATGCCAAAACAGAAGCGAATTATTTGAATTTCTTGATGACTATGACAATCGATGTGCAAAATAGCAACGAAGGAAAGAGCCACTAAATGAATTTTGTATGGTTGCAATGCAGAGATAATAGGGCAAAATGATAGGCTATGATAGTATGTGCTGTCTATGACATGGATTACCTGAACGAGTAAATTGATTTTCGGTGAGAGACTAGAAAATAGTCTGCTATGCAGTGCAGGTGGTAGTAAACAAAGTAATGGTATATTTCGGTCATTTTCTGGAATACCTTCATTGCTTGAGCGGCAATATATAAATAAGAAGCAATACTTGAGCTTTTTTATGTTCAGTGTAAACATTAGCAATTCAAGTGTTTAGCGAGTGGGCGATGGGAAATGCCAACAGGCATTTGTTGTGAACCAAACAAAAAATATTACATTACAGTAGTAGTAGTTGCACAAGAAGTTAAGGTTTGGCAATGCTAGTCATATACCACTATAGCACTGAATTCAATGAGCCATTCATCAGAGTTACTCTTATTAAAATACTAAATTATGATGCGAGTCATGCATTTATTGCTTTAATATGTCTTATGCCTATTCAAACGGATAGCTCGTAAATATGAGTTGAGTTGATGGCATTCTCTATTTTCAACTCGTAAGACTACACTCTCATATTTTACGCCAAATCGTACATATATTATATTCTCAAATAAATAATCCAGAAAATGAGTACAACATCTATAATCAGTTTCATAGACTAGATTTTCTGTAATAAAAAAGCCATCTTTTAAATAAAGCTATCGATTAACTCCTACATGAATTTTAAAAATTCTGATTAAGATAAAAAGATAAATAAAGTTTATGTTAAAGAGTATAGTATTTACTTAGTTTATTATTTAGTGAAATGGAGATACTGTATAACCTTTAAAATAGAAATATATTCTAAGTTTGAATATTCAAATGTAAAATGAGAACTAATTCTCTTTAAAAATGGTTTCTTTGCTTTAAATTTGAATCAAATAGGCTTAAGATATTAAGCAAATAGAAAGTATAATTAGTTTGAAAATTTAAGTCAAGACAATCCTGTAGTTTCTCAAAGCAAATCGAATTGAAATTCTTTAGAATGATAGAAACAAATTCTTGCAAATTCTTTTGAGACCAAATAGAGTACAAATTGCAAGATTTGAAAGCTTTGCTTGAATTACTATTAAATTCTTTTGTGAGCGTCATATAAGTGTCTTAGAAAACGCAAATAGGCGTAACACACAATTCTGGTTGAAAATATTACTAACCAACAGATGTGACATTTTATATTTATTCCTCAAAAAGTAGTGTCTCTCTTAGGTCTTTACACTTTTGTTGACTTTTGGGATTTAAAGAGGAAATGGAAAGAAAACAGAATTTATTTGAAAGCAATGCTAAAGAAGCCTCATATGAATGAAGCATTAAGAGGGTAAAAGATAATTCACTATATAATGGTTAATGTTTAGTTTTCTAACTAAACTCTGCACAATGTAATATCGATTAACTGATTAAAGGAGTTTTGCATATCACTGGGGAAACACGTCTTGTTTATATAATATCACAAAATAGAGTCAGTAAAGACTGGAATAGAGGGTAATCTCAATACGTTATATTCTTCCTCAATGTTATTGCAATGGCTTTGAGTTACACTCAAATTGACTATAAATGCAGTAAAATCGAGATTAGAATGAGAGGGAATTGAAGGATAGGGGAGACAGCATGTACTGTAAGTTAATATTAAGTAATGTTTCGTAATGTTCCTAATGTTTGTTCTAAATGTAAATTCATGTTTAATGTTAGAGAGAGGGAGAGAGAGAGAGAGAGAGAGAGAGAGAGAGAGAGAGAGAGAGAGAGAGAGAGAGAGAGAGAGGCATTTTCACAAAATTCATGAAAAATTAGCGAATGTCTACTAAATTTGAAACTTGATTTAACTTTTAGTTCAATAAATGTGAGAACACTTCCCCTTTTTTCAAATCATTAATTCCATTAAAAACTTTTTGAAAACTTATTAATTATGAAGGGTTTCACTACTGGTGCAAAATTTCGAGATGTGCTAAACGGGTTGTGTTAGTAATATTGGAAGATATTTTTCTACAAGACTTATGCAAATGTTTATATAATATCTTTCAGCTAAAGATGTATTGCGATGTGGTTTGGGCTGTTTGGCAGCTTTTCATCGTTACTTTTAATACTGAGCGCTCACATTTTGATAGGTTTGTACCTATGATTTATTAGATTAGTATTAACTGTGAATATTTCATGACATAGAGATGCGGATTCCACCACATGTAGAGATGAGCATAACTTTCACTTGGAATCCAACTCAGTCTGTATGAGCGCTGACCGCCTCTTTTGACTCTTCATATGCTAATTCAGCTAAAAAAGTTAATCACCATATTTTCTATTATAGACAATTTCATAGACTTTATTTACTTGAGAAATAATTATTTTTTATCTCACTTTCAACCCTTGAGGTGAATATAAAAAGCTGATGCCAACTGTTTTACATTGTCTTAGACTTCATCTATAAATTTGAAAATTTCTTGACAGCAAAGTATGTCTAGAATTTCTCTGAAAAAATTCACTTTAAGATCAATAGATTATTATGAAAAGAAAACTATTAGAATCAGCTAATGTCTGCATTTAAAGAGGTTGGTTATTATACGCCGTCCTTGAATTAGAAAGAGTGTTCTCACATATTCATCGGTTCCCCTCCTGTTTGTGGCAAATTTAAAGCTTAAATATTCAAACATTTATGCCAATGATTCTGAAATAGAAACTAAATGATGCGTAGACTGTCCTTTCTTTGACTCGCACTCACTTATTTAGAGGTAAGTTTGAGTCCTCTGATAGTACTCTTAAATTATACGAAGGGCATAAGTGAGTGAACGCTTCCAAGCGACGTCACTAGCATTTAATCAGCACATTTCTTAAATTGGTTTACCACCCATTCAGCCCTTTGTGACATTATTGCCTGATTTCCTCCTCCTTTCCCTTCCTTTTTCTCTCTCAGTCAGTCATAAACTTGAGAAGCGCTGCAGAGGAGAATCAATAGCATTTGAAGTTCATTTATCACCTGCACAGCTGCTCCTCTCCTTCGGTTCCCGAAAAATCAATTCACAATAGAGCCCCCCTTTCAGTGTTTGGGAGTGGAGTGGGCTTTAGAACATTAATAGTAAACAGTAGATGACCTCTTCTTTTACTAAATGTATAAATAAAGATAAGTGACATTAGTTGCAAAAGAAGACTAATGAAGCCGGAATTCGAAACCACTCGTTAAAACTTATAATAATAATGTCAATAATAAAACTAACTGACCGTAAATATCAGTAAAACTGTGTTAACTCTTTCGACAGTTGGTTAGGAAACCCAACAGTTAGTGGAGTTGTTGTTCGGCTACAACCGCTTCTAAATATACTGTAATTAAGGCTTATCTCGTTTAATAGAGAGGTCAAGTTTAATGCATAGTTTTTATGCATAGTTTTTATGCATAAAATTACTCCACAAAATTCATTACATGTCAATCCATTTATTTAACTGTTATATAGCCTTAAAAAATAATAGTGAGATTAATAATACATATTTTGAGTTTATGTTTTGTTTTTAGTCCGCAAGTGAATCATTGGGGAAATTGTGCAACTTTTTTAGCACTAATAACACTAATGCTTTCATTGTTGTTGACGTTCTTGACCTAAAATGTGAGATAAGAGCATTTAATGTGTCTTAAGCCGTGCAGCTATTGTCTCAATCTGTGTGCCTTCAGTAGGTATTAACCAAATTCTTGAATCCCTCACACCCTCCATAGTTTGACAATAGAATGAATCGATTGAGAGCATTAACTTATTGGTAGCAATTTTATCGTTTTGGGCAAATTGATTGTCAATACAACACAACTACACAAATGACTGACTCAAATGCATTAACTATTAATACTATGTATGTTGGCCTGAATAGCACAATAATTATTATATTAAATACAATCCTCATTATATTGCAGTAGTTTTCAAACTAATACCTTACAAAGCAGACCAACAAGTCTTTAGCCATGAGATAGCCTGAGAATGAGATGATATTATTCCCAAACTTGGTCTAAATTAGCATTCGTTTATGACAATAATCCTATTTTATTGTATATTAACAGACACTCAATATTGTTAAAGTTGAAGCATTTCATTAAAGCTAAGTTGAGCTCATCCACTATTTACAACATTTAATTATTATTCAAAAATTCTTAACTAATTAATAGATTGTTTGAAAATAATTCCTTCGAATAAATAATTAATAGAAATGTAGAACAATTTTTATAATTAATCAGGAAATCACACTTAACTAATTCTATTAGTTTTTAATGCCATGACTTTAATTCATTTCAATTTATGTCTATTATATGAATCATTAATAAGAAAGGAATGGGTGAGAAAGACATAAATTAAATTTTTTAATCGTTGCTTCATTCGAAGCAATAACTTATCCTTTTATATTCACATCACAAAAATTTATGTCTTTTAAAAAACTTTAACTATAAAAATGTTTTATTTGGTTTGTTAGCAAAGAATCAAATGTTGTTTCGGTTGATTGAATTGTCATAAGACTAATTCACAATTTCCTAACTCCAGAAGTATTAATACATTCTTCTGGAAAAAAGATATCAAACTTTAACATCAAGTTTATTGTATTTGGATATGAAAGCCGTTGGGATTGTCAAAACTTCAAATGTCTAATTCGTGTTTACAAATGGTAATCAACAGAAATACAAACTACCGATCAATTCATGTTTAAATTTGAGAAAATTCAATTCACAGGTTATTTTTAGAGAATAAACTTTATTGAAAATTTAAATCAAAGTTAATTTAGTTATTCAGCGCATATCTTGTGCTATTTCAACCATTTTTGACGAGTAAAATGGATTAAAATGATTATTGTATTTATTAAAACTTGGATTTTGATTCATTAAATGATACTTTAAGAAAGTTTGAAAATCTTATTAGTTGAGTCTCAAGAATCTGAAGAATCTGAAGAAGATTTGATTGAAGAAGTGAATGCAGAAAAGAGATCTATAATAAAAACTGTTGAATAGTTAATCTAATAAAAGCATTTTTCACGATAAAAAATAGTAAAGTGTGTCTCTCACAGAACAGAAGCATTCATGACAAAGAACCGGGGAGAGAAATATAGCGCTCAATACATCACAAATTGACACTCATGTTAGAGTAATGCCATTTCATATGCATAAATTCAAATGAAGTTAAGCCCCAATTCGTGACCAGAGCTCCCTTTTTGCAGTTCACTTGTTCAATGAGTGCTGAGTGTGGAGACCACGAGAAGATCATTTTTTATATTTGGTCTATTGCTACGAATTTGCAAATGTGAAATGTGATTCCCCGAACTGAGCCATCTCTCCGATCCCCCCATCGTATCGCACAATCCTAATAATAACAGAGTAAAAAGTGCCCATTTTTATGATTCTTTTAGAGCATATATCATATTAAGTCCGTGTGCGGCACAACCAGTAAAAGCAATTTTAAATCACATAATGAGTCAGCGTCTCCGCTCGTGTCCTGAATTAGAGAGTCATACAGTCACACAAGTCATCAAAACCATTGCCTTATATACAATTATCATTACTGTTATGAATATTTACTAAATATTCATTCAAATATACGTCAAGTTATTTACTATATATAAGTCAATACTAAGTCAATATATGCAGCTTATATTGTACTATAGCGTAGATTTAAGTACAATTAAATTAATTGTCATAAACAGATATCGACTCTAATAAACCTTTTAAAATAAAAAGATATTCAAATGTGTTTAAATGAGTCGAAATAGATTATAGTATAGACCGACTGCTGAAAATGTGACCAATTTTTGATATTATTGTAGGAATAAAGTTATGTTTTTGAAAAAGAGGAAGAATGAGAGAAAAAGCTATATTGATGTTGAATTAGTTGAGAAAAACAGAATCCAAATACCATTAAAGGCATTAGAAGTAGAGAAATATGTGACGGCTATTTGTTTGCCTTAAGGGTTACCTCAGTTGGAGCTCTGCATTTGCTTCAACTGCAAACAATATCAACAATACTTCTTGGTTGTAGTCCTGTATAGCCATCAAAGTCAGTCTCATTCATAGACCATTGTTGCCAAAACTCTATAGTTAGTATACTCTGTGTATAGTATATGCGAATGTGTGCAAAACTCATGGGATTTATAGTCTCTTAGTTTCAGTGCATTTTTAGCTCATATAATAATATACAACACAAGAGTAGTGCGGCGTATGTTTGACTCAATGGCAGAGCTGAAGAGCAAAATTTAGACGATTCCATGTTTTGATGTGAGTTCACAACAATAATGGAAATAAATCAAAATAGAGCTAAAATATAACAAATTCACGAAACTTATATTACCCTATGATCTTTTGAATGTATGGCAAATATGGTTCACAATCAAATACAGATTGAGTCCAGCCTTTGTATAACATGTCTTAATACCCAGTATGAGGTCTATAGAATTCGATTGGACTCATCACAAGTTTTTATTCGCAATGGACAGATGGTTGGATCCATTGGATTCACATTATTCAATAGGTTTTTAATGAAAAACCGCAGACAAAAGAGTCACTGTTTCGCGAATAGAGATAACCATAAAACCTGCCTTTCAATACTTTGCATTAATTCTGAAAATCTAAACTTCAATAATAGGTTATTATCTTATTGTCAATATTCTAACTAAACTTTTGCAATCACAGGTATATAAACTCTATTTAATCACTACAAACACAGACAGATATATAAATATTTAAATTGAAATAACTTTTTTTATAGCAAATGAATATGGAATAGAATGTTAAGGAATAGGAATCTAATACCAATCATAAATTGTAAAATATACTTATCTTTCTAAATATCGTTTCCCTTTTTATAATTACTGAAAATAAGTAATATTATCATTAGTTGAAGAAATACAATAAAAGACTGGCATATGTTCTAAGAATACTGTAGCGAAACGACGTCTTACGAATTATTGTTATTGTTGTGTACATGAATTGCTTCTTAACGTTTAGATGTCTTTCTTATGCAAAGTTTATTTACCAAAAAGCCTTACAATATTTCTTGTGAATTCTTTTCTAAAGCGACTGTCATTTGATTTTTTGTTCAAATACTCAATACTCCCCTCCTCTAAAAACCAAATTTTATTATTATTTGGCATACAATATGTAATAATAATAATAATAATAATACAGTAGTTCCTGAATTGGAAATCATTTATAAGCTTTTAAATACCGCCCTTTAAGTTAAGGGTAGTTTTGGTGCGAAATGTTTTGATGGACATCAATGATAATATATATTTTCATAGAGATCTCTAGACAGCTGTGAAGATATTCATTTAGAGAATGCTTACTTATGATAATTTTTACAAATAAATATCATTATTTGGAGAATATTCTATTGAATTCATTCAATAAAGTTCTTCTGATTCTCTCTTTATCTCCTTTTATTTGCATTTTGAGCTCAAGTATGTT
>JAUJYU010000016.1:0-28188 GCA_033995675.1 Nothrus silvestris
GTTAGAACCCGTTTGGATCTTTATCTGAAAATTATCTATTCAAAAATCATTTTAATCTAGAATATCAAAAGGGGTGTCGGGACACCTCCCTGTAGACATCGAAATACCAGACAACCGGGTTATGACCGATTTTGAATCTGATCTCATCTTATTTTAAAATGAAAGACAGCAAAACAGTGCGTGAAATAATATTTTTGTATGTAATACAAATAAAAGTAATAATTATTGAAAAAATATATATATATAAATATCTTAGAAATGCATTACGTTAGGGTTTGTACAGTAGACAATTTCGTATTAAATTCTTGATTGAATATAAATTATTCATCGAAATAACATTAAGCTATGAAACATTTAAATTTAATTATAATTCTAATATATAAAAATTTAGATTAATTTTTTGTTATGAGCTATTTGTTTTTAATTTTAATTATTTAGCTGTTTATAAACCAATTTTCATATATTAGCTTAAAATTAAATATATTACGAATACATAAAACATTATAAACTAACTACCATTAAATTAATTTTTCAAATATTTAAAATTAAAATAAAGTTTGCAAAATGCATGTAATGGACTCTAATTAACTTATGAACTAATTTAAAATATTTTAAAAACTAAATAATTAAGTGAAACACTACTCAAGTGATTACTTTATTTTAAAAAGTATTTTACCCCAAAGTCACGAACCATTTAAAAGATTATAAAATAAATAGAAATAATGTCATTAATATTAAAATTAAAAAATATTGAATTGATTGAAATTAAAATAGCTTTTATGATATTGCAGATAAGAACAAGTTAAAAAGCTTAATTTTCGCAAATGGGAATCTTATTTGTTCATAAATTCAATTAATGTAATCATTTTAACAATTAAGTCAATTCAATTCATTCACTCATTGAATTGTATGTGAGAAAAAGCATTTTTTTATTAACCTGTGCTTAGAATAATCTCCTTGAGAATAATATAATATTCATAATAACAATTTTATCATAAAAATCTAAATTCATAAGACTAGACATAGATTAAATTTGATAAGACTTTAGATTAGAAGCTGAGAAAAATTCAATTAATTTTTCATAGGTTACAATGGTTACATTAAAGTAGTTAAGTTCTATACTATTTAATTGCAATTGTAATGAATTGATTCATATTTAACATAAATTTAAAGAGACAAATGAGTTCAAGGATCTTAAGACAATTAATAAAACTTTCGTATAATTAATTGAACTTTTAATTAAGTAGACATCGATAACATCAAAACGAACAAAATATTTGACCAAAACTAAACACACAATTGTAAGAAACGTTACATATTTAGCATCATTGAAAGTGTCTACACTTATTTAGGATTCATGACCAGATCTAGTGTTTGAACTTAGAGGAAGTATTAATTAATTTATACTTTGCTAAAGAGTAATATCACTATATGTTATTTGTTTCTTTTGTCGCTATAATATTACAAGAGATCCAGTGACTAATGTTAATAAAGTGAACAGTTGCCACTCCAGTGTTCGGGAGCAGCACTTTAGGCTGTTTAGTGTTTTCTTTTTCACGGCTCATATAAGATTTGGGTTGGTGTTTAGCCCTAACTCATGAATCATGCTTTAATCGAAGATTCCTTTCGCACAGCCGAATATCTCATCTAAATTTCACCAAAGACTCAATACAACTCACTATCTAGTACTGTGACTACGAATGTTAATAAAACAACAAGAGAGTACACCTAATACTTCTGTATTTATTATTGAAGCAAAAATAGTGGACACAACAAAATGAGACTATAAGAGTAATAACAGTCCAATTCATTTATTGGTTAGTTCTCGAGAATAAATATCAAAAATAAACCAGTTCTACAAATCGTAAATATAATTTATGATTCACAAAAAAATTATTTATATATTATTCGTTATTTAAAAATATTAATATAAGCATTGATAAGAGAGGATTATTTGATGTAAAAAAGAGTGCATATAATAATAGTATTGGGATGTAGACTATGTAAGTCCATCAGATTCTGTCTGCTCTTATATTGAAGTTTGTCACTAATGCTATCATTGAGGTTGAGTTACTCTGTTTTTCTGTTAGAAAAGGGGCACAAAAGCACATATGCATAAGTTGCACATCTATTTCATACATGCAAACACACACAACACTAGTATTGCTCCATTTCCTGCCATTCGCTTAGCCATCCCTCTGAAATATTTGTCTTTAGGCAATTAATCTTCTTTTGGAGCGTCTGTGTTAACCCAAACACGATGGGGAACAACTGCAAGAATATATTTGCTAAAGTCGCAGAAAGTCGTATTGGAAAAAAGGTCAGTATATAAGTTTAGCGAATTTTGTGTGCACTTAAATCCCTATTCGTATATACGAATGTAAGCTATAAGAGTCAGAATATTTCAGTGGTGTTTAAATTAAGAACACATTTGGTCACTAGCCCTCCATTAATGTATGCAAATTTTAGTTAACTCGAAATTTCCATTCCCTCGACTTTCCTTTTTTCGCGACTCAAATTACATGAGCTTAAGCGCAACCAATTATAGAGGGGTCGACACTTTTTTACGGCGTAACTCACATAATAGCGATGGGGAGAGAATTTATAGCAAGCGATTGCCTTTTGCAGTTTCACATATGATGGCGATTATGCAAAGTCTATAACAAAAAATTTTACCCCTTTTTAGATATAAGCGGAGGAGAAAGATGTGAGAAAAATCAAGTGAAATGTATCCAATCATATTCGTATTTTGCAAAGCATGCGCTTCTATTTTTATCAATTTCCGATATAATCAAGAATAATACTATTCATTGCAACCAACTATTGAGCTTTACCTCAATCTTTTCAAATAATTCTTTGTAAAAACTTTTATATGTTATAAACATTTGTTAGTTATTAAAGACGAAAGTAAAAGAAATGATTACTAGAGCCGCACCTTTAAGTCCAAAAATAATACAGAACTAATAATACAATATTAAAGCATCTCATCACACATGAGACTGACTCAAAACCATTTTGGGTGGAGTTCTAAGCAATAAGCAAAGCGTTCTCTTTTCTGTCTCTTACCATACCATCACTTCGCTGTTATATAACTTTTAAAAAGGTCGATAAAAAGACAGCATCACTAAAATGTATTATAATGATAGATCAAAACTTATTTCATTTGTTCTACGCGTTTATTAGTTTGTATTTAATTCTAAACTATCAATAATTCGCCTGAATTTAAGATTTTAAATATTTTTAAAAATATAAACATAAAACTAATTTCAATTAATAGAGGTTTACATGAATGCAATAGATGAATGCAAAAGATGAATGCAATCTAATGTCTGGAATGAAAATTATTTTCTATTTCGACTCTATTTAGTCGTTTACAGAAAAAATAAAAAAGCTATAAATGGAAAACAATTTTATGAGAAGTCATGTCAGAGACATTTCTTTTTCAATTAAGAGCTACAAGACATGATACAAAAGACTCATCGATGACATGAGCCATAAAAATCGATGGCTTTGTATAATAGTTAGTATCTTTGAATGTGGAAAATATTTGTTATCCCAAGAATGGTTGTCGATGCAAATGGAGAAATACAGATGAATCGCAGCGTAAAAGTTCTTACAGGAAACTAAAGCATTGTCAACACTCGGAAGCATTTCAATGTTGTGCGTCAACAATAAAAGTAATATTATCAGAAGTAAACTTAGATATATTTAGATGTATTCCTGGTTACTTACAAGTCAAGCATAAATAGCCTTCAATTGATTCCATACCATATCAAACAATATAGTGTATAGTATAAGGAAAAATAAAGTCATGTTATATGCAATCCTCTACATGTATCCAAAAGTACACAATCGCCGGAAATATTTTTATTTGGACATAAAGGAAATATTTCCTCATCATTAGAAATGTTGAGGAGAATCCAATATGGGTCTCATCATGAAAAGGATACTCAGCTTACAAGTGAATCAAAATTCAACAATAATATGATAGGGTTATAATGCATTTATAACTTCATCATAAAATATACTCATTTGGCTTTTGATCAATATTTATGTCAATATCTTAGAAGTAGAGTAACTCATAAAATATGTTTAATATTGTGTAAATTATTTTAATGGCAGCACAATATTTGAGAGTCGCAAATGATTATGAGCTGTTTCATCACTTTGCGCATTGATGTGGCACTAGCTATCACTCTAAGCACCAAACCATCAATATTTAAAAAGATGAAAAAAGTGAACTCAACATTTGCGAAATTTTTTTAGGAACTACACTAAAAAAGAAAATCGGTTGGGTAGGGCTTAGGAGCTTGAATAAGCATTATTTGGCGTTGGGCATTGTGTATGTGTTTGTGTGAAGTAATATCGCATTTTGTTGTTCAATACTCTCAATAGTACAATAGGAAAAGCCTATTGAGTAGTGCAATGTGCATATGAAGAAAGCAGTTGCTGCTAAAGCAGCATTTTGTTAAAGAAATAAATCGAGCACTAGCACCACCAGCAGTAACACGAAACAGGCCAACCCCACATCATATACTCCATTGTTGTGCCTTTGCATGAGCTGCTGGTGTAAGAGTAAGTCGAACCAAATCTGCTTATCGAAGTATTTGGCAAAATAGTAAAACCAGCACTTGTTCAACGGCTTTTCAAAAACAATACCGTTTTCAACCCACAAATATTGTCAGCTATTGTCAACTTCTAAATAAAGAACTAAACACTGCTTCGGGATTAGGCTTTTAAAAAAGAATTCAATATAATTTGGCTAAAATCCTAAACACGCGCTTTTAATGAAATAAACACGAGAGAGAGAGAGAGAGAGAGAGAGAGAGAGAGAGAGAGAGAGAGAGAGAGAGAGAGAGAGAGCATTAAAAGATATTAACAATTCTGATTGAGTGTACAAATCATCAAATGGCAAATCACTAGAATTTAAAAAGCGATTCCTTTTTAAAATATGTATTAAAAAATCGTGGGAACAGTTCTCAAATAGAATAATCACTTGAAAACTGCTAATGAAACAAAAGACCTTTTAAAAAGATGTACTATTTAAAAAATGAGTGACAAGAGGCAGAGATTAGATTAACATATTGTCATTCCAAATGATATATCGATGCTTACAATTAATAAAGATTCACTAGAATTGTCTTAATATACTCCTCATCTCTAAAACACAACCCGAAAAAACAAGCTATTCGTTTAAAATAAATTATACAAAAAAGCATATATTTAGCCCTCGAGTGGAATTACGTGCTAATTGGTATTCAAGTCAGGCATAAGCTCTTATCTAAGAAACCAGTAAGGGATGACTATTAAGCCGTTCACAGATTCCTAACTATGATAGTGAGAATGTCAAAAATAAGACTGACAAAGAGTGGATCACATCATTCTATGATAGTTTGCTTGACTCTCAATCTCTATTCGCAGCTGTCGTTTGAATGATGCGCCAAAATAGTTGACTTCAGATTTATATGCCTAACACTTAACCTAAAGTACTAAACTATAAAATTGTAATCATAAGTGAGTATTAACTCTGTAAGTCTTCTGCAACAATTTTATTTTTATTTTGAGTGAAAGATGAGATAAGCGCTAATTTTAATTCTGAATCTATACACTATCTGTACATAACAGTGAGAAATATAATTTATGGATATCTTAATAGAAGACTAGAAAATAAAAGGCTTATTCATTCGTTGAAAAAGTTGCAGAGGAATAATCTATTATGAGTTTGAGGTAATTCATGTACCACAGCCTCAAAAAACGAAATCAAATGATTTAAAAATGTCACTAAAGTTAAGTCAACTCAATTGAAAATATAATTTGAGGACAACTATTTTTAAATATCATTATTATATTGAGCCTTAAATACCGAAAGGTTGTCCTGAGTTCACAGTCAAGGTTTATGAGGTTTATTTATCGGAATATAAGATATGCAAATCGGGAATGTGGGCTATCTTAAGAAGGAGATGCGTATTAACATCTAATAATCGTGTGGTACCCAAAATTACAAAATTCGCTGCATTTAAATTTAGTTCATGAAGACTTTCAATGCGAGAATGTAGTTAAGAGAGCCTGAGCTCAAATGCATGTAAGAGTCTATGATTCTCTTATAAAGGGCACGGCATAGCAGAATAGTCTCTTCAAGCCTTAGGGCGCTTCACCTGCATCTTTAAACTAAAAACAGACATGCTGTGCATCTTTTCCCATCCTATAAGTTGGTTCACTACTTCAGTATAACTTATAATATATATAGTGTAACATATTTTCCTCGAGACTCATTTGCACATAAAAAGACTTTTCTGTCAGACATGAATGCACGCTTGCTTGGGTTGCTTTTTGCTCCTCAAAAAACATGGCTTTAACCAAAGCATAAACGCTTGCAAAATAAGTGAAGCCAGTTTTTGTTGGCCTCTCACTGAGCAATCTTTAAAAGTCAAAGGAATGAAAAATTAAAAGCATTATAAAAACAAAATTGTTTAGCTTGAAAGAAAATCTACGGGATTATTTTTTGCATTCATTTTCAGTTTCTTTTTAATGTCTTTTAATGAACAAAATACAAATTGCAGTTTTATCAGAAAGAGAAAGAGAGGCTATTTCTTAACAGCTAAAACACTACTAATTATTTAGTAAAGTAGGAAACCTAGCATTATATTTATGTGCCTTATATTTATTCACACTCACATTCGTCAGCGAGCCTTTCAATGTATTTAATGACACAAACATTTCAGCACTAGTTTTTTGCATGACTGAAGATTATTACATAAAGACTTGCATCTATTCATATCGAGAAGAGTTAATAAGATGCAAAGCAGAGCTAATATAAATTAGATTTCATTAAAATTTAAAAGTAATATAAATATTATGCACACCTTTGAAAATATTTAATAAGATTAATAATTGATAGCTAAGGGATGGACTGTTGATGAGTCACATTTGGTTGACTTCATCATTACTTTATATCAAAATTAATGTTTAGACTTAACTTAATTGCAAAAAAGGAA
Organism: Nothrus silvestris; assembly: GCA_033995675.1. Classification (NCBI taxonomy): domain Eukaryota; kingdom Metazoa; phylum Arthropoda; class Arachnida; order Sarcoptiformes; family Nothridae; genus Nothrus; species Nothrus silvestris. Next base: position 6,996 of record JAUJYU010000016.1, read on the forward strand.
TGTTTCATTTAATGAGCCCAATAATAATTTCGACTCATCATTAAGATTATGAGATCAGTTACTGATTTTTCTGCTGATAAAGATATCTGAGTTAATGCCTAATACACAAGAGATGAAAAGTATGGCAATGAAACTGGTAGAGCACACATTGTATATTTATATTTAATATATATATTTTTGGTTACCATATTTGAGGTCTGACAATAAAACATTAGTTAAATTCAAATAACACATTTCCACTTTCATTTTATCTTTGATGCGTGTCCTAAACAGACAACTTTGGTGAAAATTAATGACTTTATAATTACATTCAGACAATATTATTATTATTATGGGATGTCTCACGTTTCTATTATGGATGGGTGCCTATGACTTAATACTATCTTTACTACATTTAGTCTAAATTAAAACTTTGAAAAAAAGATAAATGTATTCGATATAAGTCACTCTTAAGCAATTAAAACTACCTTCAACTTTAAGTTAGCATTAAATTAAAGCGCGACTCTCAATCACATTTGAGCATAAGATGCAAAAAAAGTAATAATAATTAATATTGTCTAACCTGCTTCGCTGTTATTGTCTGTACTTTGTTGTGAACTTGGCTGTTGAGACAATGGTCCCGGTGTACCGGTTGAACCAGCTGGTGATCGCACATCATCGTGAACACCATGACCTCCATAAGAGTTAAGTGACTGAGATGGTGGACGCTATTAATTGAATTTAGAACATTTATTACTTCTATGAATAATTATTAGCTAAATTGGTATATTATTTTAAATTACTCTTTATATTAAAATTAAAATTCATGTATGTGGCTATTTGTGGCATTATTTACTGTATAGTTAATTGCAATCTTAGTTCATTTACAGTCATCACATAGAGTAACATCCATTGCAAATAAACATCGTTTGCAAACATAATATTGAAACCAAAAGTGATGAAATTGTATTTTAAATCAATTAAAATAAAATATTTAAAAAATTAGAAGAGTATTAATTATAAACAATTGTATAAGTGTTCCAAATGGAGAAAAAATGACTTCGTTTGACAGGATAAACAAAACGCCTCTTCACTCCTTTGAAAGTAATAGTAAAAAATAGTCGCATATAATTAATCAGTGGAACTATTAATCAGAAAATAGAGAAGCATAGCAAATATGGCAAATATTCGTGAAACAGGTAATGCATCACAGAAAGTCACATTACAGCACACATGCGAATGGTAATAATCATTAGTGATGAATGCAATTGTAAGTGCTATGCAATGCTAATATATATACTTTTTATAGTTATGTTGTTAAACATAAAATAATATCTTTGAAGAGCTCGACTCTCACGAGAACAAATAGAAAAGTGAAAAAATTATAGTAATGTTTCGGTCTTGCTTGTTTTCTAGCTATCATTTGAGACCACGAAAAGGGACCAAAATTATAGTAGAAGCTAAACATTTTTACGAAGGTTATAATATTGGCTTTTATTATTATTTATCTATTTAAGCCTTAGAATGTTCACTCATCTTCGAGATGATCATCATTTGATGCACGCCATCCACTTCCGCAAATTATTGCCACAACTAAATGTTATAAATTACAGTTGTATTTCACTCGAAATGTGTGTCTAGAAGTATACAATATATACATAGAGCACATCCATAAAACAACATTTGACTGTTTGCCTACAAATTAGTTGAGAGTCGTTGACTGTACGGCTTGTACTCTATGCGAAAGTCTTGAAGTGGTTGGAAAACAAATCCTACTTTGTAGTCAACTACCAATTATTGGGCGTAAAAACCTCTAAGGAAGTGATGGTAATTATGATAGCTTTTATAGCTCTTACTTTCTTATTATATCGTTATTGAGAAAAAAGAAACAAAACTAAAAGTATCCCTTTTAAGTCAATTGCCATAGGATTTAATGTTATAACTTATAAGAGTTAATACTTGGTTTTGAGGCGTTAATAATAAAGCAGTTAAACGCTAGAATCATAAGTTTATTTTGAAAGATGATGTTTTGGATCTCAAATAATTAGAATGACTGAAAATATCCGCTAATCTATTCGACCACATATTTGTCTTCGTCACATATTTTGCACCTGATTTTAAAAATGACTTTCACTCGAAAGGCAACGCCCAACTGCTCGCCAACTGCTGGTGGGCAGGAGGTTAGCAGTAGGACTGCAAAAGATGTTGAAGATGTCTTTCACTAGTATTTTGATTGCCATAACATTTAACTTTTATGTGACTCAAATCAAGTAATAACAGTTTGGAGGCATTTTTGCCTCTTCTATCTCATCAGTTATTACATCAGCATTTGTTATCGTTCGACAATTTATCGAGAATTAAGGTCTCGAATGTTTTCAAGTTTTGATGCATTCATAAAAAGGTGCATCAGATATGAGATATTCGTCAAACTTATTTCTGTCTATGTTTTTTTGACCCTATACTTCATGATCACATCATTTCATTTCATAAATATAAACATGCAATTGAAAAAATGCAAGTTTTACTGCTGTAATGTTTGTAGACATACAAGTTATAACTTATATATGATTTGAACTCGAAAACGGGCAAAATATAATATTCGTGTATCATGTCTATCATGGAATGAACTCTAACCTCACGTGCGCCGCACTTTTGTGATACGTCTTTAAAATATGTAAATCTAACTTATATTATATGCGCATCTTATTAAACAGTCTTTAATGATAGTCATGAGAAAATACATTTAGTAGCAAATTATTGTACACATATTATTATGTAATCGACTTTTGGACATGCATTGATTGTTTCAATTTTCTCAATCCAATTGTTGGAAAGATTGGATATTCTTCACCAACTTATTTAAATTGATGTTATTTTTATAATACCAAACTTTGAAATGTTTGCTACAATTTTATTCTACTTTAATCTTTAAAAATTTCTAAATTCAAATTTTTCGCATGACTTCACTTTCTTGTTTTGATGAAAATTATTTTGTGATTTAGAGATTCAAAGATTTATAAAATAAATAAAAGTACCAACAAATCATCTAAAAGACGGTCAAATGGGTATACTTTCACAAAGGTAATACTGTACACAATTTATTGGTCACATACTATTGCAAAGTAACAGTCAGTTTAAATTATCAGAAATTTTGAGACAAGCTTTAGGTCAGAGCTTTGGAAACTTCTGTTTCCCATTTCAGAACTCAACGGACCAAAACTGAAGGTCTGTTAAGGCACGTCCGCTGTTTTGATTATTTTTCTCATTTTTGCTGTAAAGCGAGTGAAGCCGCGATTGTGAATCTGTTTGACACAACACTAATACTCATCTTATGGAATATTTCTTAATATTAAACGGAATGGGTGTAGAGTAGAGTGAAAAGTGTAGAATGAATGCAACATAAGATACATGAATATGCAATGCAATGCAATGCGCAAATGCACTCCACACCAAAATTGACTGCACATTCAAATAATAAGTTATTTGGTTGTTCTTGCACTCCTCGAGTCAAATTCCAAATGCAAAGGACTTTGAAGGTTTGCCAACAAGTTTAACATTCTTTAAGGGCAGGAGGAAATCATCAGTGAGTCCTTATTATAAATTCTCATCACTTCAACGATGGTTGGAAATAGCAAATTCACATTTTGGTTATTTAAAAAGTATATCATAGTATAACTATTATCCTAAGTATAATACTCTGTAGTTTTGCAATAGTAAATGTAAAGATTACTAACGCGTAAGAGTCGGTATAGAAATGCTAACTTTGGAACATATTATTTCAGATAAAGTTATATTCATCGCATATTTTTTTAATTATACAAATTCTTATAACAAGTTTAAAAGTTTTAGAAACTTAATAGAAATAAATAATTAAATAGTAACCAAGCGTTTAATACAACACAAAAGTTTTCAATCAGACTAAATGGAACCATTAGATCCTGGACTGCGAACCAGCAATTCAGTTAAAGGTATTGACCAAAATGTGTGCAAACAAGATATTTATACGCTTGGAGTTTACTTATTGTGTACGGTCTATCTTGAAGTCTGACTCAACTACTCCCCAATATCTTGAAAGAAACACAAGACCATCTTATCAAAGAGTATCATCAGAACTTGGATGCAGAATAGTGTGTGCCATAACGTTAGTATGCATTTGGTAAGCATCATAGCATAATGCCTGAACCATCTGAGCCATCACGGCCTCATCATTGAGTTTCATGTGCAATAAGTATAAATTGTGTTATACACCCGCTAAGAGGCAATGGAGCCGTGAGAGCTAATGTTGCTCTTTTATTTAGAAACAAAAGTCGTTATCGCTTTTGGGTCCATAAGAAAATGCCTCTCTTTTTTGTCTACCATCTCATAGATAAAATACCAACTTATAAATGGCTGAATTCAGCAAAATTGAGTCACCGGTATAGAGAGTGAGTTAGTGAGAGAGCGAGAGAGCGAGAGAGAGAGAGAGAGAGAGAGAGAGAGAGAGAGAGCAAGAGAGCGAGAGAGCGAGCGAGAGCGGAGAGAGAACACAGAATCATCAGCAAAACAACAAACATCTTAGAGTTAGTTAATAAAGGCATATGTCATTATATGTGAACATAGTTTGAAATACTATTTTGAGAGCGTTTAAACAGGATATTATCATTGATACCATGGGTGAGGTCGTCAGTAAAGCTCAAGTATCTGATAAACTGCAATAATATTCAAACTGTAATAATAATACGCCTAAAGAGAAAAAGGACAAAACATATTCCGGATTGTGAAAGTGTCAGCCAGAGTGTTATCTCTAAATAAGCCATTTCTAAATATACATAAGAATTGGTATGAAAAAAACAGGTCAAAAGCCTTCAATTTTAGTCTATCGTATCACGTATTACATTCTGTTAGGCAGTAAATTAAAATTGCATTCACTTTTATATATAGATTCAGAAAAAGTTAATTTTCATTCTGAGTTAGAAAGATATCAGCAATACTGCTATTTGGGCTCAACATATTTGTAATGTTGAGGCCTCGATAAACTCTGCGGGGTTTCAGAGGGAACAGTTTTCATCTGAAGGGGTCTATTCAGGCTTTCTCATGATGTAAAGCAGCAGAAGTAACAGCACATCCCAACTCGAAACCCATAGTTCGGTAGTGGGGGGTTTAGGCTGACAACTGGCTCGACTATTACTGTTTACCCAAAGCCAGAAAATGTAGGAGAAATGGCAAAAAATTTTGTCCTTCGTTACGACCCTCGAAAATTCCAAGAAAGACTTTTTCTCAATAGAAATATTATCAGAAAGTCTACACTAAACATAAGACACTCAGTTCTTCCAATACGACTGCAAATGATGAGAAGAAATAACACAAAAAAATGCTTCAAAGAGACTAAACTACTATATATGTATATAACATGGCTGGCAAACCAAAATATATACAAATAACAAGTTTTTCAAGTTTTCAGCTCAATAACCGCTCTCTCTCTCTCTCTCTCTCTCTCTCTCTCTCTCTCTCTCTCGCTCTCTCGCTCTCTCGCTCTCTCGCTCTCTCTGAGAAATATACATCATTTCATTTCCTTCAGAGATAATACAACAAAAATACAGTATTACAAACGTTAAAAAATGCGTCCAACATAAAGAAAAGATGATTCAAATATACACAGTAGCAAAAAACTAATACATATCAATAATAGGCATAAAATCATCCATATTTATGAAAAAAGTGGTCGACAGTCCGCCTCGTACTTGACTAATGTGCATGGCTTACAATTGAAGTGGCAGTTGCTCTTTTTGGACGTCACTCAATCAGTATGAATGAAACATGACTATAGCATTAATGTCAATTCTGATATTAAGAAATGTATTATTGCTCCAAAACGTTTAGTGTAAAACATTCAATAACACTAACTCATCAATATTGTAAATTACTATTTCTAAAATTTAGTAGAAATTTATAAATCTTTTTCTTATCAAATGGATTACTTTTTGAGAAATAAAATATAAAAGATTAAATTTTGCAGAAAATATTTTATCTCAATATCTCTAAACATATAAATATCTGAATGTGTTATCAATATTGTATAAGAACTTAAAGCGAAGGTTGTCCTCAACACACACATACGCTATTAATTATTCATAAATATCTTATTGAGTGAATGAATGTTCTTAAAACTTTTATAGCAGATATTATTTAAAAAGTTTCCCGATATGCAAATTAAATTGAATAGTATGTTGAGTTAGTGCAAAATGAAAATTGCTAAGGCTATGGTGGTTAACTATAGTGTATAGATTGCAATATTACAAATCAGAGCTGATTTTTACAACCATAAGGAAGTTTATTCATCACAATATATGATTGTATTACTGATTTAAGTCTGTTTTAAGTTAGTGTTATGGCCTTGCATGTAATTATTATTAGAGACTGTTTGTAGCGTAAAATAATGTCTCTCTGGCACACAATACAAGTCGAACTGGTTTGCAATATCTAATAATTCTTTTAAATTTGTGATTGCATTATATACTGTTTACTTGAGTTAATCCCATAAATGCTGGTTTTAAACATAGTCAGCCAAAGGTAAATGGAAAGATCTAAATCATGTAAATGGTTTTTACTTTTTTTCTTCTGCTACAAACGACATACCTTTTGATAGAGTAGGAGAAGACCCAATAGAGTAAGAAAAGTGAGAGAGAATAGAAAGAAATAAAATCAAAGTTGCTTTCTTTCTGCATTGATGCCCACCTGTCCTTAACCGTAGAAGCATGTAAAGTATATAAGCATATATTGTATATAAAAGCCTGTTTGCCAGCATTGATAAGCATCTCCCATCCCTGTTCCTAAACTAAAAGGGAGACCCAAATAAGAGTAGGAAACAAGATGAATATGGTTGTTGTGTTGTTGGACACATTGGTCATTGGCGTCATTGGCACATGTTATACACAATGAGACCATAAAAACCATAAAAGTCTCACACTTGCTTAGAGGTAAGGACAGTAACAGTTACTATTGAAACAGATGCCAATAGCTTGTGTTGTATTCATGATGTGAGGTCCTTAATAGTTAGGGATATTCCTCTTAATGAGCTATACAAGAACAGAATACTGGAACAAAAGACATTTACAATTTATAGGATCAAACTTACAGTAATAGCGATAGTAATACGAGCGAGAGATACAGTATTACAGAGTAAAAGTTGGGGCTCTATTGCTTTCACTCTTCTCAATACACGATTCATGACTATATGGGTGAACAACTAAAGAGCAACACTAAAAATGTCAATCATTGACAAACAATGAAATCACTCTCTCCTACACATTCATTCACATTTTCAATTCAATCTATTTCAAAGTCGATAGCACTCATCCGATTTCAATTAAAAGTAAATAATATTATTATAATAATAGCAATAAAAAGCAATGATAATAAAATAATTGAAATAAAACCATTTATAAATCTATCCAAAAATAGTATATATGACATAATGATCATTATGATTATATAAAGTCAATAGTGATGGCAATGATGCGACAAATCTTTACTAAACTATAATATTAAAAAAGCTATTAAGACAACTAGTTTTTAGTATGAATACTAATATGGTTTATATTATTGACTATAAAAAATAATTTCAAAGACATGGCAAAAATTAAAAGCTTTGCAGCCGCGGGTAATCTTAATGGCATGAATTGCAGTGCAGTCAACATTGAATGTTAGAACTAATTTATACATTATTTTTTATACCTCGCTTAATATTATTTTTAAGAGATTACAACTATTTATATAGCTTTTTAGAATAACTACAACATAATATATATATGTGTTTTTATATATATATGACATAACATAACATAACATTAAAGAAAAAGCTAAAAGCCAGAGAATGGGATGGGATATCACATTAGTAGCGAATTGTTCGCCAGAGCCGGTGTTATTCTTGAGCATCTTTGCAGTTATGCACTGTTCAAAGCTAAGTACTTCACTTGAGTCGCTAATAATAGTACAATCGAAGTTTCTGCACCTGAATAGAGCAAAACAGCCAAAGATTACAGTGTTCAAGAAGTGCTGTCAAATTAAAACGAGTTTTTGCCTGACTCTAGCATTAAATACAGCTGTGGTTTAAAACAACTAAGTGTTCACAATTGCCATATTTTAATGTTTTTAAGTTATAGCTCAACGAGTATTCAATAAAAAGAGGTGTCAAACACGAAATTTTAATAAAAATAACTTTTTCTTTTGTGCTAAATATGACCAAAAACACTGTCTGTTACTGATTATTGCCATAAGAAACAAAGTAAGTCACTCTTGAGCTATAATAATGTAATCCTACAATTACAAAGTTCATTCAAAATTTTATCAGTTGGCTTTCTAGTGAGCAGGTCTTCCTTTAGTGGCAATATATCGGTGGGAACTTAAATGGGCTCTTGTTATCACATTCTTGTTGGTGTAAACTCGATAAGAAAGCTCACAAATATATGTTTGCCTAATTTACAGCACTGCTGATTATATTGATGCTGATGACACTTTTAAAGCAGGTGACAAAAATAGGATAGAATTAGATACTTATTATTATTATTTTTATTATTATGATCGGCAAAGTTTGCATTGAGGAGACATTGAGGTGCAGTTTTATCAGTTGTGGGTTATATAAAAGGTAATAAAGTGGCGAAGACTTCATCAACACGACACTACTGTTTAGATTTAGTAATATATCATTTGAAGACAGGTACACTGGCAGCTACTGTGTATTAAGTCATTTATTGCCGACTCTTAATTTATTCCTATTCATACTTTTTCAAACTTTCAACATTGCATTATCGCATTTTTGATTAAATTTGATGAAAATAGGATCGAATTTTTGCAAATATCTCTAATTAAGATTTCAAAACATAAATATATTAAAAATCAATCAAAGATCTTAAGCCATTTTAAAGAAAAATTAAAGAAAACATTTTCAAACTAATAGCTATAAATTATCTCTAGTTTAAGAATATGTAGTGTATGTCAAAAGACTGATTAAAAAAAAGAATCGATTAAAAATTATAATATTTTAATTTATGGAAACTTTGTTCACGATTTGAACTTTTCATTGCAAATTTCACTTTTAATTGAAAAAGTATCACATTTCGAATTTAATTTGAATATATAATGAAAAATAGCATTCATAAAAAAAGTTAGAAATAAATAACACTAGTAATGAAATGAATAACTTTAAAGGGTTATCTCTTTCTAATCGCAAAACATAAAATTAATTTATCAACTATTGATTCTCATTAAAATTTTCCTTCGAGTTTATAAAAAAAGCAATTCATTAAACTATAGATAAACTGTAGATTTACTTAAATTATTGAGAATTTCGTAATAAGAACTGATCAATAAAAAAGAGATGCATAAAAAAGAGATGCGTGTCAAATGATTGTTTTTGCCAAACTTCAGCTTTAGGTTTAAGTTTAATTCTAAAATCAATAGCTTTTAAATTTGAAAAATTCAAATATTGAAAATATTTATTCTGTCTTATTATTCATTGAATCAAAATCTTAATATATGGAAAAAGATATGTTAACGCTAATAATTGACTGTTGGATTGCATGAGACGATAACTATAAATATTAGTAATATTGCATATAATCAGATACCGCAAAGTGCGTAATATTTTTTATACTTTCAAACATATAATATTGAAGTAATGTTAAGCTTTTTCTATGAAATGCTCTGATAAGGTATGCTCAGAAAAATGATTGAAGTGTTTTCAAACAGCCAAAGGTAACAAACACTTAAATTAACACAAGAGGTGCTCTTTTTTAAATGGCATTCAGTTTAAACCATAAATACATAAAAACATACATACATACACATACTTAAACAACACATAAATACAGTTAACAGTCAGTCATCTGAACATATGAACAATGAAACAGTCAAGTGTTTGCGTAAAGGCAAACATACACAAAATTATTCAATATGAGAAAATAATAATTGTCCTACGCTTTCAATTGTCTACAATTTTTTATTGCTAATATTTATTATTTTAAAGCACAGGTGCATCACTTTTGGAATATTAATAAAATTTTATTTATCAAACTTTATATAATACAGTAAAATACAAATAAGACAATTGCTTACCTGATGGTCAGGAGTTGATGCACTATCCGAATGATGTCCCGGGTCAGCACTGCCACCACGCCCACCATTACTTGCACCGCCCATTCCAGGGCCTGGACCTCCACTACCATTACTTGAACTATTATTATTATCCCCCAAATCACCAGGTTTGGTATCCCTTTCATCTATAACCAAATCGATGGGCATTTTCCCCTTTAGACAACTTATGTAACGCTGACAAAAGTTGTCACATAATTCATGGACCTTAAAAAAGATAAAAATAATGAAATGGCATATAATGATACTGTAGTAATGATCAGAATCACTGAATTAATTTGTATATATGTTATAATTATGATTCGCAGATATTAATCTAATGTCTAATGCCTTTCGATATTATAATAAAATAAAAAATTTTGTGATTCAGCTTTAATTAAAGGTGAAATTAAAAGCTTAACTTGTCTGTCATGTAATAATTTAATAATTACTGGCAAATGATTGAGTCAAAAATGAGCTTCTATTCAATGTAGGGCTCAAATGAACAACAATGTATTGAGTCAAACACGTATCATTCAATTGCTCCATCAATTGAAGCACATATAAGTGCACTACTGCTAGTATAATATATATGAAAAGCTTTTATAAAAGCAATAAGAGTATGAGTTAAATGTCTAGAGGGTGGAGGATATGTCAAATGCAACCCCTGTATTTGGACCTCACTCTCAATGATGGGTCTTTGACAAGAAAATGTTGATAATTAGTCCTACTTGAAGAGAGGATCTCTAAATACCAGCTGAAGCTTAACTTAAACTTATATTTATTATATAGATATATACTGTACTAACTTATTGTAGACTAGAATTCTATAATAACAATAATATTACGTTCTGATAAAAAATTCATTTTTTAGCTTAGAGTTCAGCTCTGGTTAGGCTTAAAAAAGTTCTGTGCATTAGAGATAGGATATTAAAGAAGAAGAAAGAATGTTTCAATGCTGGTTTGTATTGAGAGTCGTAGCGATAAATAAGGAAAAACATAAGTAGGTATAGATTTAAAAAGTATTGCTTCATATATACAAACGAAGCCTCTCTTTAAAGGGGTGTTTCTGGAGGCTAAGGCCAGTCATTTGGAAACTGTACTTATACTTAGTACAAGTGCTAGTATTTCATTTTAGTCTTCGATAGAAAAAGTTTAATCACATATTATGCGATAGAAGACAAAGTCATGCCTTAGACTGAATCAGAATCTTATATAAATAAATTTGCAAAAACATTGTTGTGAAGAAGAATGTTATATTATATGTTCCCCAATAATTATATCCTTGAGAATCAATATGCGAACACATGAACATGCAATATAACCACTTCATAATAAATATTTAAATACAATCAATCAAGTAATAAATTATTTTTGTTTAATGAAAATTAAAATTGTCTTATTATACCTTTTCTAACTCTAATAAGTGAAACCTTAAGACTTGTATCGCTTGAACCATCTGTAAAAATGAAAACAAAAGTCAATAACTTTGAATGTAAAACAAAGAAAATGCTTGTATAATATTAATATTATTATTCTTTTTGTTAACTTATTTAGCGCAATACCAAATTTCATTGTCAACTTACAAGACTATCTAATTCAGGGTTTGGTACATAATATGGTTTTTCTTGTCTAATCTGAAAGTAAAATAAGATGCAAAATAAGTTTAGAGATTTGAATAATTTTCTCGTAGTTAAAGTTTTGCCTAACACTTCAATTGTAAATTTTGGTATAATTTAATTTTACCTGTTTTGCAAACACAGCAATATCTTCATTGAAAGACTCTGAAGAACAGACATCTCCACCAGCTATTCCTGGCTCTCTTGGTGTACACGTCGCTAATTCGCATTTTTCGAAGATTAGTGCAAGTAATGGAAAGAGTGGATGACTATTGCAAATAAAAACAGTATTAGTTATGACAATTTTTTGCTTACAATTTCAAGTTTAGAAATAATTTATTATTAAATGTTTTTTGTAGTCAAATAAGAGAAAATAATAGGATGAAAAACACGTGAATTCAGCTCTTGAGTAGTTATTTTATAAAGTGATTCAAAAGGAAAATTGAAATAAAAGTTGGTATAAAATATTACTTTTATACCAATTAAATGACGAAATATTTAATAAAATAGCAATTATAGTAATAACTTGATTGCAATGATGAAATACAGTACATACCCATAAATAGCATCTTTGTCTCTCTTATGAACGTCAGGTACTGATCCCATGACATGGTTAGACATGACGTGATTGCCGTGGTATTGATGCATAGATGGTCCGTGGTTCATATGTGGTCCGTGAGTTAAAGACTGCATTTGCCTTCCGAGTGGGTCATATGGACTCTCCATAGAGCCATAGTGTGAGAGGCCGTCGTCGTACTGTTTAAAATAAACGATAAAACAATTCACTAAACGTAAATCCTGAAGAAGGCCATTGCTGTTTAATGAGGGCCGTAAAAACTTCATAAATCAGTGGCTGCACTAAAACAGGACACGCTTTTGCTTCGAAATTTGCAATTTATATTTTAAGACGAATTGAAGAATAGGCTGTGTCTTATTTTGTACATTTAGTACATAAGAATCCAAACTAATTCTTACCCTTTGCGCCATTGGGGTCTTTCTGTCCGTTCAGTGCAAGGCTTTTGCACGCACTCAACCGACACACCAAATGTGGTAATAAAATAAAACTTTCTGTTTAGAACTTTTAAAAACTGTTTCACCGAAAATCTCTTTGAGAACACTGTCTGGCGTTAAACAAATAATACAAATAAATGCAAATAACTTTCTCTACGTTTTTTAATTTGAAAGTTTTTACATGAGTTGAGTATTGCGTTAAACGAAAACTGTTTAAGAAGAGTATCGAGAGTGTAGCGCAGAACACAAGTTTAGTCCTATACCAATGCCAGTACACATTCACAACACTGATATATTAGTCTACACACAGTTTGTACAGTTTGTACGCGACGCACATTCATGAAGAAATGCTGGCCGACATGCGATCGCGGCATCCAAAGCATTAGAGCTTTGGTAACGGGCGTTGCTTAAGCCACTCCGCCTAAAATGTATGAAACACTCATAAGACAGACTTAGGTAGGATGAAACATGCTTAATGGTTCGTCCCTCAGCGAAAACATACTTTACTCTTTCAATACAGCACAATATTTGTAACTCATAACAATAGGTTTCTCATCGTATGTGATCCACGCTATGCATAAGTATGAGTATGTATGGGGTCTTATCCATTACATTCACTGGACATCAATTGATCTGATCTTTTCGTGTTTTGCTAACGATAGTGGAAACGATATCACTGTTGTGTATATAACATCAGCTTATAGCTATTGGCCTTATGATAGTCTATTCTTGCATTACAATAACCGGTATTACAAATATATTCAGATATATAATAATACAATACATGTATATACAATACTAAATTATATTTGTGTTTATCAATTTCCTCGACTAACACTGATTATGAATAGAATTTTTTATTGAACGCCTATTAACAAGACTAACAAGACTAATAAAACCATTTTTTAGATCGACAGCTGAATCCATAAACTTAGTTTTGAAATTTAGAGCTCAAAATATACAGTTTTAGAGCTGACTTTTAAGTTATGTAAATGCATATAATGTGAACTGCTTTTCAGAAAAAGCTTTGGCATTTGTGGCCTTCATCTATGGATTGAAGAAACTCGATGTATGCGTTTCTCTCAGTGGGAGATACCACTTATCCCTTCTTCAAGGGGACAATTTTCCTATTCTTGTCTACAAAACCAAACGTAGTTAACGTTAAATGCATCAAACCATGAGAGGCTGCGCTTATAAACCATTCTTCTGGGGTAAAACTGTTGCTGTGTTGCGAGTGATATGACATATAAATAATATCATAATACAGAACTTCTAAGAAGTCTTCAAAACTGATGAATGCAAGTCTGATTCCTGTCAAAGATAGTGATGTATTTTTTGTATCCTTCAATTTTCATGCGAGATACTTATCATAAACGTTTACAGTTCTTATCTCTTTAGCTATTTTATTCATGTAATCAAAACTTTCATCCCTTTCATCTTCCCTTTTGTTTGGTTTCTATTTTTATTTACATAAATAAAAGTTAATTGAACTGAAAAAAAACTTTTTGTGATATTTGTTTTTTTAAAATAAAAAGGTATTGAGTTTTGACCTAATTTATAGCTGAGTGAATGTTGTAAATGAACAACGTGATATAAGACCATCTCAACCATCTCAACCATTGCAAATAAAAAATATATGGGAAAGCTCTCTATATTATACAGTGTATCGTTTCGCTTAATAATCAGTTACATAATATAAATCCTGTAAACCACAAAAATGATAACTTTCTCTTTATTTTATGCAAAGAAAAGTACAATATGTAGAATATGTATAAATAAAAGCAGGTCTGGTGAAGATACAAATGTTGTACGAGTCAACTCATGCATTGCAAATAATCATTATCTCTGAGACACAAATATCTTTATCGCGTTTTAATAATTTTTGTGTTTTCTTCACTGGAATGCATTGGAATCTTTAGGAAAAGTTCAACTCTTCACGCAATGGAGGCGTCGCTCAACAGATATTATGCAACGTCCGCCTCACACAAGCCTTATGTGCGCCACCATTGGCATCACATACGATTGGGTGGAACTCATCTATTGTCCAATGATATAAAGTTGCGCAACAAAACTAATCAACTTTATAACATTTGCCTTCAATCTCAACTCTTTCTTATTCTTGGTTTTCTTTTTATATATAGTTTTTTTGGTTAAATTTTAGACTTCATATTCAGTAATAAATTATGTAAAAAAATATTTTAACTAAAATCATTGCATCAAATCATTAAAACTTTTTTTAAACTTTTTTAAAAACTTTATTTAATGTTTGGAATCAGTGTTTGAGAGAAAATAAACTTTTAGTTTAATAAATTAATATAAATCTTGCACTAATTCTATTGATAAAAGCTTTTAGAATAATTTTTTATAATTAAATTATATCATTAGTCGATTCAATCAAAAATCTTTTAACTCAATTAAAAATTATACATTTGATGAAATTTAATTAAATTAAAAAAAGCGCAATAACATTGATGTGTATTAGCAGTTGAGTGGCGGCATCTCTTTATACTAATGAATAACTTAAAACCCATACAAATTGAAAGTATTGTTTCATTTATTATAAATAAATAGAAATATAATTTTTAGAGCTTTGAAACTATGAAAAAGTTGTGTTAATTAATCCTTTGCTTCTTTTCTGGCGGTCCAACACTTGTTGGTCGAAAAGAAGATGAATTAATCTGTGAATTAACACCGTTTTGAGCGTTAAGCGGATCAGATTTTTCAGTTTTAATTTCAGTCTTAATTTCAATATCATTTGTTTGATTAGTAGCGGAAGAATTAGTTGGTTTGTCTGTTTGTTGTGGTTGTTGTGTCTGCTGTGGAACGGCTGACAGTTGTTGTTGTTGTGGAGTTTGTGCTAACTTTGGCGGAAACTTTTTTGCCAATTCGCTCAACAATATGTCGACTCTTTTTCTCTGGAATTTTGTACTACTGGTCGCCTCTTCTTTGGTTTTATCTTTAGCTGATTTATCAGTTCTGTCTTTATTGGTGTCTTTGTCTCCATCTTTGGAGAACTCCCACCAATAGCTCTTCGACGGATGATATCTCGAGTATGAATACGACTCATCGAAGGCCGACTGCAAGTGATGGACAGTCGACAGAATGCGCGAATTGATCAGCGAATTGAGATCTGGCGCCTGATATACCACTCCAGCTATGATGTAATAGTCAGCAATGGGTGTCACTTGACTTGGAGAGTGTCTGTCTTGTTTGCGGATTACGTATAGTATCGGTTCCTGAACGTGAAGGAGTATATACTCTATTCCTGTGAATTTGCTGTAAATATAAAACTTGTCATCAAATATTTCACTCTTTAATAAACCGATAAGTGTTTTATTGCTTAACAATTACTAAACCTTTCTATTAATTGAATAAATATTGAAAAAATATTTGCATTCATTTAAATCACATAAAAATGACGAACTCTTAAAACTCTTCTCAAAAAAGTTTTATAAGATTTTGTCAAATGAATACTCAAAAGATTGAAACTTTCTTTGAAGTTAAAAGAGTTCAAAATCTAAACTAATCTTAAGTCAAAAATAGAAAAGAGAAAAAATGATAAATTGCTTTTCTTAATGATTTGTCAGTTTTATTGATTGCATTTTTCAAATAAATAGATTTCAAGACTTAATCATTTGAAAACTTGTTATAAATTGAAAATTATTGTCAAAACACCAATAATTAGTCAATCATTTGAGACAATTATCGTATAAATAATTATAATATAGAATGACATAAAATTAACATAATATGTATGAATATATTAAACTAATTTAAATAATGGTATATTTATTGTTAATAAGCGGTGACTCACTTGAGCTGTTCATGACTTAATCGTTGCATTTTTAAGATCTCATTATTACAGGTTCTGTCGTAGAAAGGGTTGGATCGCTCGGAAAAGTAGTCCAGAACTGTACTCTGGTTTAGGATTGGCAGCCATTGACTGTCACACCAACTCAGGTATAGACCATTCGAGTCTATTCAATGTTATTATCAATATTGTTATTACTATTGTCTATAAATTGCTTTCAAATATGGCTCACCTTTTGATTCATTCATTTTTCAAATAATCCTTTAATACAACTGAAAAACAATTTAATCAATGACTTGAATGACTGCCAAAAACATCAGTCGATAATTAAATCAACAAAAACTACGTCAACAACAAATGATTCACTATTTTTGAAAATATAATTCTTGAAAATTATTTAAATAATTCATTAATGAAATTAAAATTAATTAATTGTAAAATAAAGTTTGTCTCAAATTTTAAGAATCAAAATAATAATGAATTAAAAGATCGAAAAGAAAGTAAACAATAAGTAATAAACTTAAATATAAACAATTTAAAGGGACGTAACATAACATATATTACGTTAGAGCAAAAAAAACATAATCACAACATTGAGTGGAGTTTGTGGGTCTGCTATCAACTCATTCTCATATTATATAATAATTATGTAATGGTTTTTAGGAGTAGGGGTTAGTTGTGAAAGGCGTGCGTTACAAAAGTGCTAATGGGGTAGGGGTTGAGGACTAGCGTAATGTAACGCAATTTAAAGTAATTTTAGATTTAAAAATGTATACTTTTGAATAGAATTACATAAGAGAGAGTAGGGGTGGGATTGAGTGTGATTTTGGGACAAGGGGTTGGGGGGAGTGATGAAAGTGACATTTGCGATACGTGATATGTGGTGTTTATAGAGTATATCTTATATGATTTTAGGTATGTTTTCATGTGTTGCCAATCATTTTGACCAAAGCCTTAGAGACTGTCACTTATGATGTTTTCATGAAAATAATGTGAGTTAAAGCTGACAATAATTGCAATAATAATACGACAACAATAATGGCTTTCAATTCAATCAAAAACACGACTTTAAATGTCTTGAATCGAGAATATAGTGAAAAGAGAGCTCAGAAGGAAAGCATTGATTTGTTGAGAAATAGATATAAATTCGCTAATGATTTGTATCGCAAAGATTTGTACTCTCATTACGGATGCGTTAATGCCATTGAATTTTCAGACAGTGGTCAATGGCTGGTCTCAGGTCTGCGCCCTTTCATTATCTATATTTTAGTCTAGATTTTAATGCATTCATAGTTAACAATGAAAATCTCATTAATTGATCCAAAGGTGGTGACGACCGCAGAATCCTCTTATGGGACGTACAAAAAGCCATTTCAGGTCTGATTTATAGAGTTTGTTATCAATATTGTTCTCATGTCATATGTCTTACGCTTTAATCGATGTTTACTTTATATAAAACAAATTGCTTTTTATTTAATGAATCGATTGATTATCTGTTTTGCAAACGTTTATATTTTAATTAAATTCTATATAAATGAAGACTAATTAAGACAAAAATGACAACATTTTCAAAAACGACAACATTTTCAAATATTTTAATTAAAAAGCATTTGCGAAACAGTATTTAAAGTGATAGATATATTGATGAAAACATGAAATGATATGATTGTGAGACTGTCTGACAGATTGTATGACTGACTGACTGACTGTCTGTCTGTGTGTTAGGTGTGGGTCAGCCCAAAGTGATGAAAGGCGAGCACAACTCCAACATATTCTGTTTGGGATTCGACTCTCACTGTCAAAGACTGTTTTCCGCTGGAAATGACGAGTTGGTTATGATTCATGACTCGCAAACGGGCGAAACGGTTGATGTCATTCTACATAACGATGCCATTTATGGTCTATCAGTTGATCCAATAGATGACAACGTGTTTGCGAGTGCTTGTGATGACGGACGTGTCTGTTTGTGGGACATTAGGGGTCCCACTCGTGAGCCCTTTGTTCTCGCGCGATATACCACTGCTTTTCATGCGGTTATGTATAACCCATTTGAGAGTCGATTAGTCGCGACCGCGAATACTAAAGAAGGAATAGCTCTTTGGGACGTTCGGAAACCGCGCTGTGTTTTGCAACAATTCAACTCCTCATTGCTCTCATCTCAGAGTGCAATGAGTGTCAGATTCAACAAAAACGGAACTCTTATACTGGCATTGCGTCGACGATTGCCTCCTGTATTATATAATCTCAAATCTTCGTATCCAATCGTAGAGTTCGACAATTGTGGTTATTATAACTCCTGCACAATGAAGAGCTGCTCATTTGGCGGAGATTCCGATCAATACGTACTCTCAGGTTCTGATGATTTCAAGCTTTATATGTGGAAAATTCCAGAACAAATCTTTGAAAGCGGAGACTCGAATTCATCGGAACCAACCATTTGGGTGGACAAAGCAGACCTCGTCTTGACTGGTCATCGGTATGACTTGAATGCATTTATAAGTCATTTCTATTAAGCTATTGTTTATATTTCAGATCAATTGTAAATCAAGTTCGATATAATTACGCAAATTCGATAATCGCTTCTTCAGGTGTTGAAAAAGTGATCAAATTCTGGAGCACTTTTCCGTTGCCATTCGGTTCGGGAGGACTCGAAACCAAACCTATTCATAAAGAAAATAGAAAAGTGTTCAGCCATGAAGACTACATTAATTTGGTGTTAGAAAGTGGACAATTCGTTACTCATGATTATAGTCATCAGTCTGTTCAAGAAGACCCTCGAATGATGGCATTTTTCGACTCTTTAGTCCAGAGAGACATTGAGGGCTGGACTTCAGACTCGAGTGATAGCATTGATGGGGAGTCCAGTTTTTATGAGTTGTGTTGGAACGCACCCTATCGTTCAGATGATTCTCATAGCAATTCCAACTCAAGTGCACACAATTCCGATAATGAAGAGTCCATTAATGGTCTTAATAGCCATTATTTTTCATATCTCGACGTTATATCAAAAAGGATTGAATCAAATGAGTTGAAGTCTGAGACGAATTCTAATGAAAACGACTTATCGAGTCCTTCGACATCAGCTCCAGTCATATCGAGTCCAAGTTCTGTAATTAGGGAAAGACTTTTACTTCAAAAGGATAGCAATATTGGTTTGAATCGCATTTCAAAACTGATAACTGAGAAGAAAAAGGAACAGTTGAAGAAAATCGCAAAACTCACGGTTCGCACGACGAGGAAGAAACTCAAACGCATTCAAAGGCGTTCCAATAGTAAAGAAAGTGCGATAAATGTTGAATCAGATAAAAAGTTTGATGACGTCAAGAAGAAGTTGGATTATTTGGCACAACAGGTCAACTGCGACTCCACAAATAATAATCAAGACAAGTCTCAAAGACATCCTTCTCGTAGAAATCATAGACGGTTACGTTTTTTAACAAATCAAAGTGATCTCGTTTTTAATGAAGTGCTGCCCATTGTTTCTTCGTCTTCGAGTTCCGATTCAGACGATTCCAATTTTGTGAGCGGTGAAGAGCTATATCACGCTATCTCTAGCGAAGTGCAAAGAATGCGTCACATCCTCTCCAACGACACCGACACCGGAAACACCAGTGATGACAGCAGTGACAGCTTCGAAATGATCAACGATTCACTTTCTGCTAATCATAAACTTTGTTCCAATAGCGACGACGAGAAGCAACCAAATGATTGCAAAACTACCAATAGTTTAAATAATAATAACAACAGTAACATTACGGATAAGAAAGATGACGAGCAAAAGAGTTTATCAGTCACTCAAACTAAAGTCAATTTATTATCCAATTTAGTCTCTCATCAATACAATGATGAGAGCGATAGTGATAGTGATACTGATGACCAATCAAGTCATGTTCACGAGCCTGTAATTCATTGTCCATATAAGCATAATCTGTGTCACGCGTCCACCTCTACGGCCAATAATGATTTGAAAAAGTCTTCGATAGTCTTTAAGCCAATCGACACTCGGAAGAGGTCTTATAGGAAAAGGAAAGGCAGTGGCAATACTGCCAAAGACGACAAATGTAATAAAGATTCTGATAATAATAATGATAATCACAACTAATAAAACCAGTGAATCATAAACAACTTAAATAGAATTGATCTAAAATTAAGCTACAATTATCTGTAATTAATATCGCGTTAAATTGTTAAATAAATTTTAAGAAATTATGTAAATATTTTTTTAATCATTATTTTTGATTACATCAGATTTTCTTATCGAATGGTTGAGTCAACAGTTATTTAATTGAAATCTTATACCAAACAAGTGGTAAATGTTTAACATAAAAATCGATGTAAATTTATTTTGTAGGTTATCATCAAAATCACAAGTAATGTTTACGTACAAACTATACAGAAATGACTAGTAAAATGATAAAAATGTTATAATATGTCGCTTCATATGCTGTACAATTACTGTATACTCGTCTGGAAGCTCTATTTTCGATAATTCACTTTAAATACATTAAACTTCATATCAATAATACTATTAATACCCACGATATCACAATCAGAATTAATCCGCTACAGCATCTATTGTTCTCTTAAATATTTGGTATTTTTACGATATTTATTAGTACTTTATTCTATTCTAAAGTACAATACTTAGGAATTTATTCTATTGGTG